>CM044960.1:413358-420858 GCA_024516035.1 Bactericera cockerelli
GGGGGTTTTTATTTTATTTTTTTTTAAAAAAAAAAAAATAAAAAATTTTTTAAAAAAAATTTAAAAAAAAAAAAACCCAAAAAAATTTTTTTAAAAAAAAAAAAAAAAAAAACCCCCAAAAAACCCCCCCCCCAAAAAACCCCCCCCCCCTTTTTTTTTTTCCCCCCCCCTTTTTTTTTTTTTTCCCCCCAACCCCCAAAAAAAACCCCCCCAAAAAAACCCCCAAAAAAAACCCCCCCAAAAAAAACCCCCCCCCAAAAAACCCCAACCCCCCAAAAAAACCCCCCAAAAACCCCAAAAAAAACCCCACACCCCAAAAAAAAAAAAAAAACCCCCCCAAACCCCCCCCCCAAAAAAAAAAAAACCCCCCCAAAAAAAAAAAAACCCCCCCCCCAAAAAAAAAAACCCCCCCCAAAAAAACCCCCCCTTTAACCTTTTTTTTTTTTGGGGGGCCCCAAATTTATATATTTTTTTTTTAAAAAAAACCCCCAAATTTTCGGGGGCTTTAAAAAAAAAACCCCTTTTTTTTGGTTTTTAAAAAATTTTTCCCAAAAATTTTTTTTGGGGTTTTTTTTTAAAAAAAAAAATTTTAAATGGGGGGAAAAAATTTTTTTCCTTTTCCCCCAAAAAATTTTTTTTTTTTTTAAAAAAATTTTGCAAAATTTTTTTTTTTTAAAAAAAAAAGGTTTTTTTTTTTTTCCCCCCCGGGGAAAAAAAACCCAAAAAAAAACCAAATTTTTTTTAAAAAATTTTAAAAGGGCCAAAGGTGCCCTTTTTAAAAAAATTTTTTAAAATTTTTAAAATTTTTTTTTTTAAAAAAAAAATTTTTTTTGGGGGTTTAAAGGGGGGAAAAAAAACCCCCAAAAACCCTTTAAAAAAACCAAGGGAAAAAAAAAGGGGAAAAAAAAAACTTTTTTTTTTTAAAATTTTTTTTTTTTTTTTTTTCCCCCCAAAAACCCCCAAAAAACCCCCCAAAAAAAAAAATTTTTTTTAAAAAACCCCGTCCTTTTCCCTTTTAAAAAAAAATTGGGGAAAAAAAAAAAAAATTTTTTAAAAATTTTGGGTTTTTTCCCCTTTTTCCCCTTTTTTCCCCCTTTTTCTAATTTTTAAAAAAAAAAAAAATTTTTTTTTAAAAAATTTTTTTTTAAAAAAATTTTTTTTTCCCAAAAAAGGAAGCAAAAATTTTTTTTTCCCCGGTTTCCTTTTTTAAATTTTTGGGGAAACCTTTTTTCCCCCGGGGGTTTTTTTTTTTTTTTTAAAAAAAAAAAAACCCCCTTTGGTTTTTTTGGGGGGAAAAAGAAATTTTTGGGGCCAAAAAAAATTTTTATTTCCCCCCCTTGAAAAAATCTAATTTTTTTTCCCAAAATTTTTTTTTTTTTAAAAAAAAGGGGTTTTTTTTTTTTCCTTTCCCCGGGAAAAAAAAACCCAAATGTTTTTTTTTTTTTTTTTTCCCCCCCTTTTTAAAAAAATTTAAAAATTTTTTAAACCCTTTGGTTTTTTTAAAATTAAGAAATTTTAAAATTTTTTTTAAAACCCCTTTAATTTTTTTAAAAACCCTTTTTTTCCCCCCAAAAAAAAAATTTCCCTTTTAAACCCTTTTTTCTTTTCCCGGGGAAAATTTTTTTAAATTTTTTTCCCTTTTTAAAATTTTGGGGTTTTTTTTGGGGTTTTTAAAAATTTTTTTTTTTTTTTTTTAAAAAAAAAAACCCCCCCCCCTTTTTTTTCCCCCAAAAAAAAAGGGGGGGTTTTTTTAAAAAATTCCCAAAAATTTGGGGGTTTTTTAAAAACAAATTTTTTTTTAAAAAAAAAATTTTTGGGGGAAAAAAAAAATTTTGTAATTTAAAAAAAAAAAAATTTTTTTTTTTAAAATTAACCCCTTTTTTTTTTTCCCCTTTGGGTTTTTTAAAAAAAAAAAAAAAAAAAAAAAACCCCCCCTTTTTTTTTTAAAAAAAATTAAAAAATTTAATTTTTTTTTTTTCCCCAAAAAACCCCAAAAAAAAAAAGAAAAAATTTAAAAAATTTTTTTTTAAAAATTTTAAAACCCATTGGGTAACCCCCCCCCCTTTTTTTTCCCCAAAAAAAAAAATTTTTTTTTTAACCCTTTGTTTTTTTTTAAAAAAAAAAAAAATTTTTTTGGGGAAAAAAATTTAAAAAATTTTTGGGGAAAAAAGGGTAAAGCAAACCAAATTAAAAAGGGGTTTTTTTTTTTAAAAAAAGAAAAACCTTTAAAAAAAACCCCCTTTTTTGTTTTCCAAAAAAGAAAAATTTTTTAAAACCCCTTTTTTAAAAAAAAAATTTTTTTAAAAAAAATTTTTTTTTCCCCTAAAAAGGAAAAAAAAAAAAAAAAAAAAAAAAAAAAAATTTTTCCCTGGGGGGTTTTTTAAAAAACCCCCTTTTTTTTTAAAATTTCCCCCCCTTTTTTTTGGGGGGTTTTTTAAAAAAAAAAAAAACCCCCCCCCCCCCAAAGGGCCCCGGGGGTTTTGGGGCCGGGGGGGGCAGGGGGTTTTTTTTAAAAGGAAAAAAAAGGGGGGGGGGGCCCCCCCCCGGGGGAAAAAAATTTTCCCCCCCCTTTTTTTTAAAAAACCCCCCCCCCAAAAAGGGGGGGGGTTTTTTTTTCCCCCCCTTTTTTTTTTTTTAAAAAATTTTAATAATTTTAAAAATTTTTTGGGTTTTTCCCCCCCTTTTTTTTTCCCAAACCCCCTTTTTTTTTTTCCCCCCCTTTTTTTTAAATTTTTTTTTAACCCCCCCCCCCCCCCCCCCCTTTTTTTTTTTTTTTCCCCCCTTTTTAAAAACCCCCTTTTTTTTCCCCCCCCCCCCCTTTTTTTTTCCCCCCTTTTTTTTTTACCCCCCCCCTTTTTTTTTTCCCCCCCCCCCCCCCCCCCCCCCTTTTTCCCCCCCCCCCCCCCCCCCCCTTTCCCCCCCCCCTTTTTGGGGGGTTTTTTTTTTCCCCCCCCCCCCCCCCCCCCTTTTTTTTTTTTTTTTTTTTTTTTTTTTTTTTTTTTTTTTTTTTTTTTTTTTTTTTTTTTTTTTTTTTTTTTTTTTTTTTTTTAAATTTTTTTTTCCCCCCCCCCCCCCCCTTCCCCCCTTCCCCCCCCCCCCCCCCCTTTTTTTTTGTTTTTTTTTTAAAACTTTTTTTTTTTTTTTTTTGGGTTTTTTTTTTTTTTTTTTCCCCCCCCCCCTTTTTTTTTTTTTTTTTTCCCCCCCTTTTTCCCCCCCCCCCCCCCCCCCCTTTTTTTTTCCCCCCCCCCTTTTTTTTTTTTTTTTCCCCCCCCCCCTTTTTTTGGAAATTTTTTTTTTATTTTTTTTTTTCCCCCCCCCCCCCTTTTTTTTTTTTTTAATTTTTCCCCCCCCCCCCCCCCCTTTTTTTTTTTTTTTTTTTTTCCCCCCCCTTTTTTTTTTTTTTTGGGGTTTTTCCCCCCCCCCCCCCCCCTTTTTTTGGAGGGGGGGGGGGGGGGGGGGGGGGTTTTTTTTCCCCCCCCCCCCCCCTTTTTTTTTTTTTTTCCCCTTTTTTTTTTCCCCCCCCCCCTTTTTTTTTAAAAAAAAAAAAATTTTTTTTTTTTTTTTTTTCCCCCCCCCTTTTTTTTTTTTTTTTTTTCCCCCCCCCCCCCCCTTTTTTTTTATTTTTTTTTTTTTTTTTTTTTTTCCCCCCCCCCCTTTTTTTTTTTTTTCCCCCCCCCCCCCCCCCCCCCTTTTTTTTTCCCCCCCCCTTTTCCCCCCCCCCCCCCCTTTTTTCCCCTTTTTTTTTTTTTTTTTTTCCCCCCCCCCCCTTTTTTTTTTTCCCCCCCCCCCCCCTTTTTTTTTTTTTTTTTTTTTTTCCCCCCCGCCCCCCTTGGGGGGGGGGGGGGGGGCCCCCCCTTTTTTTTCCCCCCCTTTTTTTTTTTTTTTTTTTCCCCCCCCTTTTTTTTCCCCCCCCCCCCCCCCCCCCTTTTTCCCCCCCCCCCTTTTTTTTTTTCCCCCCCCTTTTTTTTTTTTTTCCCCCCCCCCCCCCCCCTTTTTTTTTTTTTTTTTTTTTTTTCCCCCCCCCCCCTTTTTCTTTTTTTCTTTTTTGTTTTTTTTTTTAAAATTTCCCCCTTTTTCCCCCCCCCCCCCCCCTTTTTTGGGGGCCCCTTTTTTTTTTTTTTCCCCCCCTTTTTTTCCCCCCTTTTTTCCCTTTTTTTCCCCCCCCCCCCCCTTTTTTTTTTTTCCCCCTTTTTTTTTTTTTTTTGGCCCCCCCCCTTTTTTTTTTTTTCCCCTTTTTTTCCCCCTTTTTTTTTTATTTTTTTTTTTTTCCCCCCCCCCAAATTTAAAAAAAAAACCCCCCCCCCTTTCCCCCCCCCTTTTTTTTTTAAAAAAATTTTTTTCCCCCCCCCTTTTTTTTTTTCCCCCCGTTTTTTTTGGTTTTTTTTTTCCCCCCCCCCCCCCCCTTTTTTTTTTTTTCCCCCCCCCCCTTTTCCCCCCCCCCCCCCCCCCTTTTTTTTTTTTTTTTTTTTTCCCCCTTTTTCCCCTCCCCCCTTTTTTTTTTCCCCCCCCCCTTTTTTTTTCCCCCCCCTTTTTCCCCCCCCCCTTCCCCCCCCCCTTTCCCCCCCCCTTTTTTTTTTGGGGGTTTTTTTTCCCCCCCCCCCCCTTTTTCCCCCCCTTTTTTTTCCCCCCCCCCCCAAATTTTTTTCCCCCTTTTTTTTTTTCCCCCCCCCCCCCCCGGGGTTTTCCCCCCCTTTTTTTTTTTTTTTTTTTTTTTTTCCCCCCCCCTTTTTTTTCCCCCTTTTTCCCCCTTTTTTAAAAATTTTTCCCCTTTTTTTTTTTTTCCCCCCCCCCCTTTTTTTTTTTTTCCCCCCCTTTTTTTTTTTTTTTTTTCCCCCCCCCCCCCCCCCCCCCCCCCCTTTTTTTTTTTTCCCCCCCCCCCCTTTTTCCCCCCCCCCCTTTTTTTTTCCCCCCCCTTTTTTTTTTTTTTTTTTTTTCCCCCCCCCCCTTTTTTTTTTTTTTTTTTTTTTTTTTTTTAAAAAAAATTTTTTTTTCCCCCCCTTTTTTTTCCCCCCCCCCCCCCCCTTTTTTTTTTTTAAAAATTTTTTAATTTTTTTTTCCCCCCCCCCCCCCTTTCCCCCTTTTTTTTTTCCCCCTTTTTTTCCCCCCTTTTCCCCCCCCCCCCCCCTTTAAAATTTTTTTTCCCCCCCCCTTTTTTTTTTTTTTTTCCCCCCCCCCCCCCCCCCTTTTTTTTTTTTCCCCCTTTTTCCCCCCCCCTTTTTTTTACCCCCCCCCCCCCCTTTTTTTTTTTCCCCCCCCCTTTTCCCCCCCCCCCCCCTTTTTTTTTCCCCCCCCCCTTTTTTTTTTCCCCCCCCCTTTTTTTTTTCCCCCCCCCCCCTTTTTTTTTTTTTTTTTCCCCCCCCCCTTTTTCCCCCCCCTTTTTTTTTTTTTTTTCCCCCCCCCCCCTTTTTCCCCTTTTTTTTTAAACCCCCCCCCCCCCCCCTTTTTTTTTTTTCCCCCCCCCCCCCTTTTCCCCCCCCCCTTTTTTTTTTAAAAACCCCCCCTTTTTTTTTTTTTTCCCCCCAAACCCCCTTTTTTTTTTTTCCCTTTTTTTTTCCCCCCCCCTTTTTTTTTCCCCCTTCCCCCCCCCCCCCCTTTTCCCCTTTTTTTTTTTTCCCCCTTTTTTTTTTTTTTTCCCCCCCTTTTTTCCCCCCCCCCTTTTTTTTTTTTTCCCCCCCCCTTTTTTTTTTTTTTTTTCCCCCTTTTTTTTTTTTTTTTTTTTTTTTTTTTTTTTAAAAAAAAAACCCCTTTCCCCCCCCTTTTTAAAAGTTTTTTTTTTTTTTTTTTTTTTTCCCCTTTTTTTCCCCCCCCTTTTCCCCCCCCTTTTTTTTTTTCCCCCCCTTTTTTCCCCCCCCCCCCCCCCCCCCCCCCCCCCCCCCCCCTTTTTTTCCCCCCCCCTTTTCCCCTTTTTTTTTTTTTTTTCCCCCCCCCCCTCCCCCCCCCCCCCCCCCCCAAATTTTTTTTTCCCCCCCTCCCCCCCTTTTCCCCCCCCCCCCCCTTTTTTCCCCCCCCTTTTTTTTTTTTTTTTTCCCCCCCCCCCCCCCCCCCCCCCTTTTTTTTTTCCCCCCCTTTTTTTTAAAAAAAGGGGGGGAATCTTGGGGGGGGCCCCCCAAAAAAATTTTTGGGTTTTTTTTCCTTTTTTTTTAAATTTTTTAAACATTTTTTTTTTAAAAAATTTAAAAAAAAACCCTTTTTTAAAAACCGTGAAATTAAAAAAAATTTAAAAAGGGGAAAAAATTTTTTTTTTTTAAAAAAAAATTTTTTCCTTTTTTAAAAAAAAAAAAAATTTTGGAAAAAAAAAAAAAAAAAAAAAAAAAATTTTTAAAAAAAAAAAAATTTTTTAAAAAAATGCCCCCGTTTTAAAAAAAAAAAAATTTTTTTTTTTTTTTTTTAAAAAAAAAATTTTTTTTTTTTTTGGGGGGAAAAAAAAAAAAAAAAAAATTTTTTTAAATTTTTTAAAAAAAAAAAAAAAAAAACCCCCCGGGTTTTTTTTGGGGGCCGGTTTTTTTTTTTTTTTAAAAGGGGCCCCCCCCAAAAAAATTTTAAAAAAAAAAAAAAAATTTTTTAAATTTTTTTTTTCCCCAAAAAAAAAAAAAGTTTAAAAAAAAAAAAAAAAAAAAATTTTTTTTTTAAAAAAAAAAAAAATTTATTTAAAAAAATTTTTTAAAAAATTTTTTTTTTCCCCCCCCCCAAAAAAATTTTATTTTTTAAAAATTTTTTTTTGGGGGAAAAAAAAAAAAATTTTAAAATAAATTTAAAAAAAAAAAAAAATTTTAAAAAAAAAAAAAAAAAAAAAATTTAAAAAAAAAATTTTTTCCCCCCCCCCCCCCTTTTTTTTTTTTTTTTAAAAAAAGGGGTTTTAATTTTTTTAAAAATTTTTAAAATTTTTTTTTTTTTTAAAAAACCCGGCCCCGGGGGGTTAAATGGGGGTTTGGGCCCCTTTTTTTAAAATTTTTTTTTTTTTTTTTTGGTTTTTTTTTTAAAAAATTTTTAAAAAATTTTTAAAAAAAAAACCCAAAAAAAACCCTTTTTTTTTTTTTTTTTTTTAAAATTTTTTTTACAAAAAAAAAAAAAAAAAAAAAAAAAAAAAAAAGGAAGGTTTTTTTTGGGAATTTTTTTTTTTTAAATTTTTTTTCCCCCAAAAAATTAAAAAATTTTCCCCCTTTTTTTTTTTTAAAAAATTTTTTAAAAAAAATTTTGTTTTTTTTAAAAAACCAAAAAGGGGGTTAAATTTTTGGGGTTTTTTTTCCCCCCCCAACCCCCCTGGCCAAAAAAAAAATTTTCCAAACCCCCCCCTTTTTTTTTTTTTTTTTCCCCCCCCCTTTTTTTTTTAAAAAAAATAAAAAACCCCCTTTGGTTTTTTAAAGGAAACTTAATTTTTTTTTATTTTTATTTTTTTTTTAAACCCCCCCCCCCCCAAAATTTTTTTTTTTTTAAAAAAATTTTGGTTTTTTTCCCCCTTTAAAAAAATTAAAAAAAAAAAAATTTTTTTTTTAAAATTAA
>CM044960.1:425858-519825 GCA_024516035.1 Bactericera cockerelli
TCAGATCAAGCTCGGAATCTCTGATGGAGACCTCTCTGCTAACAGTGCGTTCAGATCAAACTCGGAGTCGGTCGAGAGAGACTGAGATATATTTTATTTATATTTTAATTGGGTTTAACGTCGATTTATACTGTATGGTAGTTTTACCCTCCATTCGCAGGAAACTCACAAACCAACCATTTAAATTAACCTCACCCATCACCATCTTAGTGGGACCGTGAATAGGCACGAGTGTTCGAATTTGAATGGTCACACATGCAAGTCCTAACGTCGCTGGATGTTGCTTAACTTCAGTGATATAACGAGAACTGGTGTATTCAACGTGCCATCGACCATAGCATAACCAAATTGAGTATTCTCAAAGGCTCAGATTTTGATCAAAGTCGAAAGCTCTCCCCTTCTGAGTCTGTTTTGTTCAAAGTGGCCTTTTTAAGGTATCTGATCCATGTATCTGACCGGACCACTAGACCACTAGACCGGACCACTAACAAACATTTCAAGGTTTGTTAATGTTAAAATAATTTTCCATCACTTCTTGTCCTTTTTATTTTTAATCAATTCTGGAACAGCACTAGAATAAAATTATTTCCGGTGTTTCATTTCAACCTTGAATTTGTATTGATCTGGTGAATTTACTAATCAATATGACTAACTCTCGTAACACATACATACATACATAGGGATTGCTCTTGTATTAAACATGAAAAGAGAGTGATCACTTGATCAGTGATTCTGAAAAACATGTGAGCTATACAAGAGCACCCAAAAGGTATTTATACATACATTTGTAGACAAACTTCCTAACTATATTAGCCTAATGGGACTCCTTGTCTCAAGCCGGCAGTCTAAATAAATTACTACTATACTACCTATACAGGGTTGGATGGCAGAGATTGCCATAGGCAATAATCAGGGCGTTACATTTATTAAAATTTATTACTATGATGTTTAAATAAAGAGTCTTATTATTATTTTTACAATTTTTGGTCAACTGTATCAAGGCTTCGAACCCAACATTTTTCGCATTTCATCAAGGGCTATCTACGAGTATATGATGTGACTATAATGTATATCTACGCTCAACAATTTCAGACACTCCGCCGGTATATTATCTTTCTTTTTGATCGGGTGCTCATCCGTTCCGATTGCAATGTAATCTATCGATTGGTATCGAACCGTGCTTGAAGTCGATTTTACGCGACACACCTGATTAAACACGAGCTAATCAAGTGCTTATCCGCCCCACCACCCACTAGCCATGGTGATTGGTAACACCGCACCGGTCACCGGTCCAACTGTAGTGCGACGCGAGGTTAAATTGCTATCGGTCATCGGATACCCTGACCTTGGACGAACCAATGGTTACCGGTCACAATACTGGTGACACGACCGACGCTAATAGCATGGTTTAGTCAACTCTGAAATTTTACATTTTTTAGGTAATATGTACAATATCTTTCGGAAACTCATGTTATTTTTTTTCGCTTGCTGAATGTACATGAAATACATCTTTATCGTTATCTTAGAATCTGCCGGCGGCGTTGTCTTTTTCTTTGTATAGGAACTAAAGGGTGATTTTCACACCTCGGCCGAGGTGTTTGATATTTTGTATAAATTTGTATTAATTCCATAAAAGTACACTAAATACTTAGAGAAAAAACTAGAATTTTATATGTACATTTGAGAAACACATGAATTCATTATTATATTATTATTTTATAAGTATGTATATTGTATACTTGTATAGTGTCACAATTGAAATAGGTAACTTACCTCATAAAAATGACTATCATAAGTCAGGATCTCACTGAGTGCAACATTTTGTTTCAGAATGTTTCGCAACATTGTGTGTCGAATTCGGAATAGAAAATGTTGCGAAGCAATGTTTCAGTTGTTGTAGCCAGCTTGGCTACAGCTAAAGGGGTGAGTGATAGTCTCCAGCCAACTTTATTTCAAAGTTGGCTCGTCCTGAACCACATATTTCTATGTGCGATCAACCACACTGAGGACTTGGACTTTTCTTTATAAACCATTAAACTCTTAGGAAATTGCAAGTTAGCCTGGCTTGCAAGGGTTGTCTAGTCTGTTCTCTGTTTTTAGTGCTCTAGCGAGACAGCAATGTTTCAGTCGTATAGAGACGTTCAGCAAATTATGCTCCTTCAATTTTATAGCCTGGCGATGAACCAGAGGAGATCACACTTTGAACGCACCCAATAAAATGCTCGAAACCGATAGGTTTGATTACTTCAGCAGAATTGTGTACCTAGGTATAAAAAAAAGAATACTTACTGCTGCTAACAAATAGTTTAAGGTCATGCAATCCTTGCCACCCAGGTCCGGACTAAGATCTGCGGAATGGGAGCTCCGATGTTCAGGCTAATGAAGATCCGAGTAGGAATTACAAGTCCCTAAGTTAGTAGGACTTAGAATTCCCTGACTTAGTAGGACTTAGATTTCCCTGACTTAGTAAGACTTAGACGTCCCTGACTCAGTAGGACTTGCAAGTTACCGAATTCCAAAAATTGTTTTCGTGCCATTCTTTGAATACTTTGTTGTCAATTTCTGAAATACCCAAAGTAAACACGATAAATTGAATCAATCCTGTTTAATTCCTACTTCGATGAGTCATAAGTAAACCACACCGACCTCTATTAGATCTTTTGTGACCTTCTTAAAATAACAAGTTCACTTACTTAGATTTAAATATGCTAAGCACTAGTACTAAACGATGTTACCTACTGCAGGCTGGCAGTGTATAATTAATAGCCTCAGTGAACCGCCACTATTACGTCCTAGCACCGTCCCTGCCCGTATTTACCGGACAACATCTACACATTGCCCTGTGAGAATTATGTTATGTGATTTAACAGAAAATCTTCTCATTCTTTCTCCTCATAATGTGCCATGTAGGAACTATCCTTACTGGTTTATACCGGGTGGTCCCACCGTCGGAGCGGACCTCACACGGGGGACCTCTTTTTTGAGGAGGGTAAAGCTCATGCGAAAAAGTGTGGGACTCAGACAAGGACCGCCGTGTATCCATAACTGCCTAGTTGCCTACCCTAACTAGAACCATAGATTTAGAAAGTGTATAACGAACGCTGGTCGAGAATTGAAGCACTCCTTCTGCTTATTAGGAAATACCATACACTGCCTCAATAGAAAATGGCAGACACCATACTAATAGCATATGGCGGACACCATACTAATAGCATATGGTGTCCGCCATTTTGTATTGAGGAAGTGCTTCACATAAGATGCCCATAGAGCATTCTTTTAGCTGTTTATGTATTATTTTTTGAACAGACGGATCTCCACTCTACCTGGATTAATGTATGGGTTTTACTCATTGCTTTCCACTGTCTTTTGTTTCCGCCGCACAGCATCAACTTCATCTATTTTTTTCTCTCTCCGCTTTCCAGAAAGTCGAGCTATCCGTGTTCGAGACCACCATCCGGTTCATCGGCGCCATCCTCACCCTGTACGCTTTCACCGGCGACCCCATGTACCGGGAGAAAGCGGTGCACTTTGCCGACAAGATGCTGCCCGCCTTCAAAACCCCGACCGGGATCCCGAACGCGCTCATCAACGTTCACACCGGGGTGAGTTTCCCACTGAAAAAAAAACCTGAAATTTTTGACCCGATTGTAGACGTACCCTGGGGCACATTTATTATTATTGTGTTGGGTGGAATAACAAGGGTTGGGTGGAAGAGATTGCCATAGGCAATAACCCCGCCCTTTAGTTAGGACATATGTTTTCAAATATTTTCTATTCTTCATAATTTTTATTGTATATATTGTTTTTTTTCTTCATTTTTTTCACTGTTAAAATTATTATTTATATGTACATAATGTCCTTTTGTATCTAATAAAGAATTGTATAATAATAATATTATAGTATGCTTTATTAGGAGGACAGAGTACAATGGTAACAGTATAAAATTAAGAAAAAACAAACAAATGACAAAATAAATGAGTAAAAAAGAAAATAACAATAATGTCCTACCTAAAGGGCGGGGTTATTGCCTGTGGCAATCTCTTCCACCCAACCCATTTAGCGAAACGCATAGGTGTTTCTCGTATAACGTGTTTATTTCTTGTTGGACAAAAACATTTTTCATATTTTTTTCTAATTGAGGAAATTACCCAAAAATTGTTGGTACAGAGATAGCAAAGACATTAAGGCCAATTTTCATAATTGAATGGAAGTACTTGTCATTGTCGACCTTTCCAATACAGGATGTAGAAAAAAAAACTTTTTCAAAATTCATTATTTTGGCTGAACATTTTTGAAACAAGAAGGAATGAAGATCAATACATAAAGCCAGACAATATTACTCTTAATCTTAATCTAAGTTCATGTAACTGCAAAAGTACATAATTAAATTTTTTTTCCAAAATAATGAATTTTGAAGAATTACACTCACCTCTCTACGCTATTGATGCTTAACATGTCATGTCGGGGTCCCATCGTAAACCACTGTCCTAATTAATTTCCTCCCCTTACTGTCCTAATTAATTTCCTCCCCTTAAAAAATATCAGTATGCCAACCAACAAAAATTTACTTCTAAAACGTTTTAGAGACGTCTCAGTCAGTGACTGATTTTGTCTAAGAATTTGGAAAATATGTATTCATTGTAAGTTTTTTTCTTGATTGTAATGTATTCTTGTCTGGCTGGGGGACTATAAACAGGGGGTAGACCAGCATTGGCTCGGTTCTGGGGGGGGCCCTTGTCAATTATTAGCCTCCTTGTAAAGACAGTGGTAGAAGTGCTGAGTCATTCCTCCACTGTCTGGCTACCATCGTTCACGATGACGCCACCCTATGATGAATGTATTCTTGAACAAATAAATACCATTCTTCTTCTCACCTCCCGCCCCCAGGACAGCAAGAACTACGCGTGGGCGTCGGGCTCTGCTTCCATCCTGTCTGAGCTGGGCACACTTCACCTGGAGTTCGCCTACCTCTCTGACGTCACCGGGAATCCCCTCTACCGGGAGAAGGTGGACAAGATCCGCTCGGTCATCTCTTCCATCGAGAAACCCAACGGGCTCTACCCGAACTATCTCAACCCGAAAACTGGCCACTGGGGACAGAGTGAGTATAGCATTTTTTTTTTTTTTTTACACTTTATTAATAGGACATTTATATACAACACAAATAATTATTTTTACACTTTATTAATAGGACATTTATATACCTACAACACAAATAATTACAAATGAAAATACAATATCATCATAGGGTGGCGTCATCGTAAACGATGGTAGCCAGACAGTGGAGGAATGACTCAGCACTTCTACCACTGTCTTTACAAGGAGGCTAATAATTGACAAGGGCCCCCAGAACCAAGCCAATGCTGGTCTACTCCCTGTTTATAGTCCCCCAGCCACAAATAATTACAAATGAAAATACAATATAATAGAAGAAAAAAATAAAGAAAAAATAAATAAATATATGCATAATAATATATGTGTCCTAACTAAAGGGCGGGGTTATTGCCTTGGGCAATTATAGTATAATAATAATAATATCGCCTTATTTAAACTGCCCGATTAGGACTATTAAGTCCCATTATTCCAGCAGTAAGCCCAAGACGTATTATTATGTGGTAAAAATCCCAAATGGGAGGATAACATGTCTTGTCCCGGCTGGGTTTCGAACCCGCGACTTCTGGATTACCAGATCGCCGCCTTTACCACTGAGCTACCGGGACAGCTACTATAAAAAATAGTATAGTATAGTACCTATAGTATTGTAAAGTTAGTATAGTATAGTATATGGTTTTATTGGTATTTCTTTTTTCTGTGAATTTTAAGTCATCCAATCCACCATCGAGCTGGAACTGTCAGTCAGATCATAGTATATTTAATTAATAATAATACCTACTCTTTTGTGGAAGGTAACCACCACAAGGCGAGGTTCTACTTTCTACCATCTAACCCTCAGAAAATAATTATTATGTGGTCAATGGTCATATACTGAAATTAATGAGGACAAATTCATCCTTTGGGTGGGATTCGGACCAACGAATCCCTACGCTACCTGGATTACCAGACTAGCGCGTTAACCACTCGACTTCCAATTAATTCCTTCTTGAACAGTCCACACTGCGTTGTATTCAAACGTCTGAAACTAGTTTAACTCCGACTTCGGTAGCTAGATCGATAAGACGACAGACTCGTAGCTCGGAGGTCGATGGTTCGAGTCCTATGTATGGAAAATATTTAGTATAGTAAGTTTGAGTAGTTGTAATATCACAATCGTGGTTAACACAAATATGATGACTTTAATAACTTATCTCCAAAAATACACTTCGTGTTTAGGTTTTCGTCAAGCTGAGTTTGTGTGCGCTTTTTTAAAAAAAAAAAAGATGAGTTTTTTCACAGCCTTTTTTATTTCGTAGTCATGAAACAGGAGCTACTGTAAACACTTGTGGTCTGTGTTGTAGCCTGCCCATCCCGTAGTATGCCTCCTCTCTGATGGGCGAGAAGTGACACAATACTTCCCATTTAGGTGCTGGGTCAACACGAGCGCACCGGAAGGAATCCCCTACAAACAGCTGTAACCAAATTTTTAATACAAAATTTTGTCAGCGCGGGGGTTCGAACTCGGGACCTGCCGCATGGCAAGCGAGTGCTTCATCACTGAGCTATTCGTGTAATTTGTGATATCGCCATTATGATGAATGCTCAATACATGAATCACCAATGTGACTAATACAAACCTGATACCTTGTAACTTATTATTATTATGATACAAAAGAACATTATGTACATACAAATAATAATTTTAACAGTGAAAAAATGAAAAAAACAATATATACAATAAAAATGAAAAAGAATAGAAAATATATGAAAACATAATTATGTCCTAACTAAAGGGCGGGGTTATTGCCTATGGCAATCTCTTCCACCCAATTCAACTAATTTAACCCTTCACGTCTCTCGCGGTCCCAGGCCACATTTCGATCGGCGCCCTCGGCGACAGTTTCTACGAGTACCTGCTCAAGGCGTGGATCCAGTCCGGCCAGGAGGACACGGAGGGGTTAAAGCTGTTCGATGCCGCCATGGAGGCGCTGATGACTCACACCATGAGGAAGTCCCAGAAGAAGCAGCTGCTCTACTTCTCGGACATGAAACTCGACAGGTGAGAGCTTTAGTTAATTACTTATCTTACCTCCTAGAAGTATTCCTTAGGGAGAGAGCCAAAAAAATTGTAAAAAAAAACTAAAATAAATACACATTATTACCTTTAATTTTTTGAGTCCAGAATAGGGTTGCCAGATTTGTTTTCCGCATTTACGGGACAGATCAGAAAAAAAAATGGGACTTAAGGTAGGATCACACGATATGGCAGAGCGACATATAATATGGCAATCTCCCTTGCCATAGCGTGTGATCGGTCTTTGTTTACATGACCATAGAACTATTTGGGTCTATGGCGACAAGTTTTTTCTATGGTGCCATAAACGTATGGCAGGATCTATGGCATTCGTGTGAGTGCTTCATCACACACATGGTCTACAATATGATATGGTGACGACTGATAGGCTTGTCTATGGTAAGGGGGAAGACATACAATGCCAATGGCATCGTGTGAGTGCCATGTATTATATGTGCCATTCGTTTTTTTTTTCTCGCCATAGAAAATATGGCATCTGTGCCATATAATGTGATCCTACCTTTAGGCCTGTCCCGGCGAGACATTTCAATTCTTCCCAAATTACGGGATGTCCCGGGAAATATGGGACGTCTGGTAAACCTAGTCCAGAAAGTAAAAGTATTTCTTTTACCTCCAGAAAGTAGCTGTTTTCTGGAGGTCATGGACCCTCGTGTCTGCTAGTACCCAAAGTAAAGTTACAGAAAATGTATCTTCAATATTTTTTGGTCCGGGAAGTAAAAAAAAAAATATTTTTTTGCAACCATGACCTCCAGAAAGTTTCGAAATAATTTGAAGATAAAAACACTTAGCTTTGTTTGTATTACTTTATTGTGTTATTTTTAATCTGGTTGCCTTTTATCTTCAAATTATTACGATTTTTATTTGTTTTATCAAGAGTTGTGTATAAATTGTATTTTCTGGAGGTTATGGGCCCTCGCATCTGCTTGTACCGAAATAAAGGTACAGAAAATGTAGGTACGAGTATTTATATTTGGGTGATAGTATTACTTTCCTTATTTTAGGTTGAGGGTAGTTAAAAATAGGGCCAAGTTTCACAAGTCCTATGCAAATAGTTTCAGCCCAGATAAGTAGTGATAGTATCTTCTTTGACGCCAAGTTCAGCATGGCTTCAAAGAAGTATTTTGTCGATTCCCAATTTCTGAGCTCCCCAATGGTCTATCCTTTTGTATTTTATTATTATTATTATTTTAAGATGAGTGTTTCACAGCCTTTTTTTAATTGCGTAACCATGAAACAGGAGCTACTGTAGACGCTTTTGGTTTGTGTTGTAGCCTGCCCATCCCGTAGTATGCCTCCCCTCCGATTGGCGGCAAGAAGTGACACAATACTAAATTTCCTCTAACTAGGTCAGTTTTATATTAAGTATTCGTTTTGAGTTGCAGGTGCGAAATTTGTTTGGTTCAGTTAAGTGCAACATTGTATTGTGTAATTATCGCGAAATTTCTCTAATTTTTAATACGATACACGACCATCCTTGTCTCGTAAAAACACATTTTTTTGGTTTAACGATATAGTTAGCGATGTTAAACCCAAAAAAAAACGTAAATTTATTGTGTTTTTAGACTCAAGTTCATCACTAGTCACTATTTTTAATTTATTACTACTGTCAGATTACCTCATATCGCAGCAATATTGCCAATCAGTACAAACAGAGAAGTAGGTGACCCTCTCTAGTCCAAAACATAGTTAGGAATAAACAGGGTTGTGTTTTAACAATGCAGGGAATATAGGCTATAGGCATCTTGTTGCTAAAAACCTGAAAGAGCCCCAGGATTTTGCTTCGTCCTTTTCAGGACATTTTCTTTTGTAACTTTTGAAGTTTTCAGTCATTTCTTGTTGGTCATGTCATTATACGAGTATTTGATAACAAGAAGGCAGAAGCTATAGTATACTTTTTTGTATAGCTGTAGTATAATGCTGTATTTTTTTCAACTTTTTTTCTGGTGTAGTAGAAGAGCTTTAAATTATCTTACATACACTAAAGATACCACCTTTTGTGCCAGTCAGTGGCTGGCAATTTTTTTCCATAGGAAATCTTGTAAAAGAACATAGATAATGAGATAAGTCATACCCATAGTTGCCTATTATAAATAAATACATACTACTATTGATAAAATAATCTCAAAATTATCAGAGTATAAATTTTTAAAAATAGGTAGAAACGGTAAAATATTTTTTTTCTAGCATTAATAAAAATATTTATCAGGTTAATTTGATCATGTACATTTAAATATTAAATTTTACAATTAAAATATTTTTGCAAAAAATAAGCCTCCAGGGAGAATTGAACTCCCGACCCCTGGTTTACAAGACCAGTGCTCTAACCACTGAGCTATGGAGGCTTGTGATTATCCGAGGTATTTACAGTCGGTCTTGAACCTGAGTCCCGAGTAGTGAGTAATGATGAGATCATGAGAGTTCCCATTCCACTCGTACCTTCCACAGTAATCATTTTACTTCCTCGACTCAATCTCGATAGCGGGAGATTGAACTTTGAAAGTGCGCATTGTTTTCTCTTTTTATCAAGAAACTTTTCCTTCGCGAATTTTATGAGCTTTTTTTATCAACAATTTTTCTTTCAACTGCGATAACTTTTTAACGGATTATCCGATTTCGATTTGATTTAACTGAAATATCGACTATTTTTATGCGATTGGATATTTTACTTCCGACTTTTCTTTTTATAAAGCACCTACAGAGTACTGGAGATCTTTGAATTTTAATACTATGATTATGCTAGGAAATAGAAGAAAAAAATATATACCTATAATTTATTGGGCTCAATGAATTGTGCAAGAAACATTGTTTTGAATAATTCCAACTGTCCCAGCACAGCTATCTAATAATAATGGGGTCAATGTAAAAAAAATTCATTCAACTAGAAAGTTAGTTTAACATTAGAAGGTAATTTGAGACAGTAATAGTTTAATGATGTTTGAAATCACAGTAAGACATTTTCCTAGTAGCGATTTTTACTACTGTGTGAGGGATGTGTGTGTATTACTAGTGTATGTTTCTTTTTGTTCCCCCTCTCTGTGTTTAAGCATGATGGAGCTATACATCATGCACATTGCCAAATTTCTCCTAGCTTTCTGGTAATGTGTTCTCCTGTTCTACATAGAAAACATGCATTGTCTAGTCAACTATAGTGACCTTGGTATTTTTACATTGTAGATTTATTAAATACTTAGATCTTATATGTACTATATGTTTATATTCTTTCATTTAGCTCATATTTAATTTAGAAATAGCTCCTTTTTTGTAAAGAAAAAAAAAATAAGAGTTATGGCCGAATTATAAGACAGAATTAAATATAACATAAACTAGACACGCCCTCAAGACGGAGTTTTAACCTATCACAGCGCACTCTAGCTCAACTTGAGGGACAGTCTAGGTCAGCGATCCTCAACCAGTGGTCCACGGACCACTGGTGGTCCGCGATGGTCTAGTTGGTGGTCCGCGGAGCCATTTCGGAGATCAAGCCGAAAAAGTCATATTTTACACATTATACTATGATTTGACATAAAAATCTATCGAAGATATTAGAGATTAGATATTAGCTTACAAATAAATTAAGATTAGATTTTTCAGTTTACTAAATAAGGATTTAAAAAAAAAAACACCACATTTCGTTAGTGGTGTTGGTCCGCCTATTTTTTTTTTTTTTTTTTGATGAATTAGTAGTCCGTAGGCCTGAAAAGGTTGGCGACTGCTGGTCTAGGTTATCTTAAATTTCTTGTTTTATAAAACCGCTCTGAGGGGCCGAATCATTTAATCTAATTGGAGACTATCCTTTAACTCGGGCTATGGTGCGCTGTGAATGCTGTGATTGGTTGAAACCCCAACTTGAGGGCGTGTCTGCCTTGGCTTAAATTTAATCCTGTTTCATTATGTGATATGCCCTTAGTATATAATATTATATATAAGTAGTTATACGGGTGCTAACGCACTCTCACTTGTTTTAAAACATTATTTACTTCAAATTTTACTGATGGAATCTAAAATATTAATCACTCTTACTATAGTTTTACTAGACCAACGCATGCTAAAAATGTTTTATTTTTTATTGGACAAATATAATTATGAATGACAAAAAAAGAATTAAAGAAACGATTAGAAATGAAATTCGAATTTACTAGGTACCTATGTTATTGATGTAGATAGATATAGGAATTAAATATTATACATAGTATATAGGAATTATACTTATAAAAGTGAAATCCACTATTTGACTGATTAATTAGGTAGATACTCTGTGCTTTCCGTGTCCATTTGTGCTGTGTTGAGTGTGTCATGGTGGTGAAAGTATTGATATGGGGTATTCATCACCTGGACGCCCAGACCAAATTAATGATCTGGGCCTCAATACAGAAAGTTCTCTCACTCTCAACATCCCCAAATCTTCCTTTCAACTTTCAAATTTCGTTCAAGTAACCCAATCAGAGTGTGTTGTTTAATAGTTGATTAGATCTAATCAAAGTGGTGAACATTATCCCCTAACTCGGGCTATAGTGCGCTGTGATCGGTTGAAACATGAGGGAGTGTCGGGCTTTAATTTAATTTTATTCCTGTTTCATAATGTGGTCCTTGGAGATTCTAACAGCCGTATTTATGAACAGAAAACGCCGTCTGAGCAATGTCTCAAGCATGATTTCCTGGAATATTATTGGCCAATACCTTGCTTGAGACAGTGCTAAGACAGAATTCTCTGTTCATAATTACGGCTGTAACAGCCGTATTTATGAACAGAAAATACGGCTGTAATCAGTAATAGCCGTATTTATGAACAGAAAATGCCGTTTGAGCATGGTCTGGAGCATGATTTCCTTTAATATTATTGGCCAATACCTTGCTTGAGACAGTGCTAAGACAAAATTCGCTGTTCATAAATACGGGTGTAAGAGTGAGAAAGCTTTTTGGTTCTGAACCGAAGCCCAAGGCTCTTTTCATGTCCAAGAGAGTTTATTTTTGTTTTTAGGGTTTTCTCTTGCTCAAAATAATAAGTAAGTAATAAGTATATTTATTGAACGGGAATAACACTATACAGGGTGTCCCGTATACAGATGCAAATATTTTGAGGGTAGGTTCAGCCCACCGTGGACTATCATATGAGCGAAACTTGCAGTGGGGCATTTTGCTTCGTTAAAGAGTTATGGCCAAATCCCTGTTTTTCCCACAGGTCTAGAGGTCACTTGGATCGATGCACGTTTTTAAAGAAATGATAGCCAGTAAGTAATTTTTGACTTCATGTATGGATAGTCATGCATATTTCCCTTCAAATGCAGTTGGTTGCATAAAAAAATATTGAAAGACCAGAGAGATATTTAATCATAAGTTCAATACTTTTCTAAAATTTGATTTTTCCCTGTTTTCCCTTTCGTGAATTTAGAGTACTTCTACAATTGCAATTCTGCGTATCTTTAGTTAAAAAAATACCCTATTATGTTTAGTTTTATAAAAAAAGAAAGCTCATTTATATTACTTTAAAGATCATGGAACGCAGTACACACAAAGCTCAAAAAACACTTCTGAATCAAGATGGAAAATTCAAAGTTGGCTGAATTTTAACAGAATTGGCGCGTAATTTGAGGTATAAATACACTGCTCTGGGATGTTTAACAGAGGGAAATTGATCATTCACAGTGGTCGGTCGGTGTGAACTTTTATGTGAATGGGGTTACGGAATCACATAGTTATCATGAGGAAAAATGAGAGAGGCTGCAACGAAAGCAGCAACCAGTGGTGTAATTATGGAAAAAGAATACACATGGAGAAAGACTCTGCGCTACCAACAAAAATTATGATTTTATTTTTAGAAGTAAAATTAAAAATATCATTTTTGTGTTTATCACAATCATGATATCAAAAACATAACAAATAGTGCCGAAAATTAACCTTGGGTAAAACTCGAACATCCAACCTTAAGATTACTATTATTATTAAAATACTTTATTTTTATTTTATAAACAATTGGACCAAGCTTTATTTACATTTTTTTTTACAATGAACATGGTAACAATTTGTGAAATAAATATAAACAAAGACTGATCGAGGGTGGTGATACAGTGATACATGTTTGTAGTTTATTGATAAACTACAAACATGATACATTCTGCAACACAGGACATGAAATGAAAAGAACCCAAAAGAATATGTAGCGAACCAAGGGCGAGGTTTAAAGCTTGTGGCTTTCTCTTCCACCGAACAAATTGATCGCCTTGTTATTTTAACTATTAGATTTGATTGATAATAGTTGGTTAATAGAACTAATTTTACTCAGAAAATTTTCATTTATAACTTGCAGTTGGCACAAAAATAGTCACACAGACCGCTTCAGGCATCGAGTGTTCTTCAAAATGCAATAGCGCCCAGATTCAAAATTTGAAAGATGTGTTTCTCTCCTTCTGGTGCCGTTTGATAAGGCGTATCTCATTTGTTCCTTCACGCGTCTGAAAGAACTTTGTATTTATTGAAACAAAATAGCAAAGGGTATTTTTTTACCTAGTGATACGCAGAATTGCAATTGTAGAAGTACTCTAAATTCACGAAAGGGAAAACAGGGAAAAATTGAATTTTAGAAAAATATTGAACTTATGATTAAATATCTCTCTGGTCTTTCAATATTTTTTCATGCAACCAACTGCATTTCAAGGGAAATATGCATGACTATCCATACATGAAGTCAAAAATTACTTACTGGCTACCATTTCTTTAAAAACGTGCATCGATCTAAGTGACCTCTAGACCTGTGGGAAAAACAGGGATTTGGCCATAACTCTTTAACGAAGCAAAATGCCCCACTGCAAGTTTCGCTCATATGATAGTCCACGGTGGGCTGAACCTACCCTCAAAATATTTGCATCTGTATACGGGACACCCTGTATAAGAATATCTACAAACATCGGAAACATGAAATGGTAACACTTATGAAAATAGTAAAAATAAATTACAAGTAGGTATAAGTTAAAAAATATCACAGTAAATAATGAAAAAAATAAGCTGTCAGAATAAAAAATAAATAAATAAAATAAAACATGAAAGATAAGATACTTTTGTACCTATGTCAAAAGAGGTAAACCTCTTTTTGTCAAAAAGTCAAAAAAAAAATTAACGAAGCATTACCATTCCAGGCTCGAGCACAAGATGGACCACTTGGCGTGTTTCTCGGGCGGCATGTTCGGCCTGGCGGCCCACACAAGGCCTAACTCTGACGTGTACACCAAGTACTTGGATGTGGCCAAGGGCATCACCAACACGTGCCACGAGGCGTACATCCAAACTGCTACACATATAGGTATGTATATATTTAAAAAACAATGATATTTAAAGAACATTAAGGAGAACAACGAATAAATGAAAACAAACAACAAAATATTTAGTTACAACTTAAGATAATAGAAAATAAAAAGAAGAAGCCTACAGGTTCCTGAAAAGTACACCCCGTACTTATAGAGAATAGAATAGAATAGAAATTACCTTGTTTATACTGCCGAGGTGAGACTAAAAAGTCCCTTTATTCCAGCAGTCTAAACAAGGTCTCGTTTATTTTCATATTTAAACAGACATTTTGTACATACATTTAATATTCTTAAGATTATATACATAAAATGAAAAAAAAACCTTGCTTAGGTTTGAAAAAAAAAAGAAGATAATAATAATACAATAATAATGATAATGAATAAAATAATAATAAAAGAAAATGTATAAAATAAAAACAAGATATAGGTATTAACAATAAATAAAAATCAAAACAAACATACAAGCGAGCGATCAATCAATCACACGTTAATTCAATCAATCATTCATACTAACAGTCATACAGTGAAAGGTGATGGTATCACCAGTAATTCTGCTAAGGATAGGATAAGGGATAGGGACAGGAAAGGAAGAAAAAAAAAGGATTAAAGGGTAAGGTGACCTTCACGATACACGATAGACGAATATGTTATTTAATACATAATAAACATTATTATTATTATTATGTCGTAGGCCTATATTTACTTCCGAGAAATTTCTAATATTAGAAATCAGAAGTATTGTGTTCGTTTTTGGAAAAAAAAAAAAATTTGTTTGCTCCGATTTCAATTTTTTTGCATATTTCTGGACGTTTCATATAACCTCCTGAGCAACTTTTTTTTTTTTTAATAGAAGTTCAGGACACTTATTAGTTAGTAATTTTATATTGGAAAAATATGTCTCTCCGAGGGTCAGAAGAGAAAGCCACAGGCTTTAACATCGCCCCTTGGTTCACTACATATTCTATTGTGTTCTTTTTGTCCTATTTTGTTGAATGTATCATGTAGTCGACCAATAAAATGTTAAATAATAATAATATGAACCCACTGATGTTTCTCCCCCAGGGCCGGAATATTATTATTAACCCACTGATGTTTCTCCCCCAGGGCCAGAATATTATTATTAACCCACTGATGTTTCTCCCCCAGGGCCAGAATTATTATTAACCCACTGATTTTTCTCCCCCTATTATTACTAACCCACTGATGTTTTTCCCCAGGGCCAGAATATTATTATTAACCCACTGATTTTTCACCCCCTATTATTATTAACCCGCTGATTTTTCTCCCCCTATTATTATTAACCCACTGATTTTTCTCCCCCTATTATTATTAACCCACTGATGTTTCTCCCCCAGGGCCGGAATATTATTATTAACCCACTGATTTTTCTCCCCCAGGGCCGGAATCTTTCAAGTTCACTGACACCCTGGAGGCCAAGGCCTACAGGTCGCAGGACAAGTACTACATACTCCGGCCAGAGGTGGTGGAGTCCTACTTCTACCTGTGGAGAATCACCAAGGATCCCAAGTACAGGGACTGGGCCTGGGACTATGTGCAGGTAAACAAATGAGATTAGTTTTTTTTTTTAGGTTTTGGTTAGGTTAACCCAATGCGTACCATGGGTATTTTTATTTTATTTATTTATTTACACTTTATTAATAGGACATATTATATACAACACAAATAATTACAAATTAAAATACAATATAATGGAAGAAAAAATAAATAAATATATACATAATATATGTCCTAACTAAAGGGCGGGGTTATTGCCTTTTGCAATCTCTTCCACCCAACCTTTAGTAAAAAAACTAATCTCTTTAGAGATTAGTTTTTTTAGGTTTTGGTTAGGTTAACCCATTGCGTACCATGGGTATCATATAGACACGGACTCCTATGTAAATAAACATTATTAATTATCACAGGAAACCTGTGTATCATATAACATAGACTGCTGAAATCGATTGAATTGTGCCCGGTCTCCTAGGGTTATCAGGTTAAAAGGGCTCGGTATGCAATGGGTTCAGTGAATATCTCTTTTAACTACATGGTCACATATTAAGATTGTGGCCGGGAATAGCCAGCATCACGAGAGTTCGAATTTTGAATGGTCATTGGTCACCCATCCAAGTCCTAACATCTCTGGACGGGCTATGACAATTTATCCTCCCATTTGGGGGGATTTTGACAACATAATAATATGCTTTGGGCTTACTACTGGAATAATGGCTTACATTCAGAACTATTACCTGCTGATGAGACCAAATAAGCTCGAAACAGCCGTCCACTTGTCCAGGTATGTTCTGATATTCATGTACATCTAATACAAGTTCTCACTTTTCTTTTTATACTAATTAGTGCTAATTGGGCAGCATAAACAAGGTGTTATTAATATTTTACATCTCCCCAGGCTCTGGAGAAACACTGCAGGACTGACTTTGGCTACACAGGAATCAAGAACGTCTACCAGGAAACTCCCCAGCAGGATGATGTACAGCAGAGCTTCTTCCTCGCCGAGACTCTCAAGGTAAGAGGTCGCAGGTTCGATTTTTTTTATAGAATACTTTTATTTATTTGTACAGGAATAATATTATAAAAAATACATCTCCTATAAGCTAAGTCTAACTTCTGAGGAAATGATATGTTTTAACGCCACTCATCTGCCCAGATAAGGTTATTGTTCTCAAATCTAAACATTAATTAAGGTGAGTATTTCACATTCTTTCTTATTTAGAAGGCATTAGCCATGAAGCGAAGTATCAAATCTCTCTCTTTCTCTCTCTCTCTCTATCTCCCGCTCTCCCTCCCTCCCTCCCCTTTATTGTGTCATTTCTTTGATGTAGAAAAAGTAAACTATATTATTATTTTGTCCCTCCATTGCTATCCCCCAGTAATTATACCTGATACTCTTTCTCTCCCCCAGTACTTATACCTGATACTCTTTCTCTCCCCCCAGTACTTATAGAAGAGAATGCCAAAGGCATTATCACCACCCTTGATCAAACTTTGTTTATATTTAATTAATTATACCTTTTGATTGTACCTGTATATAAAAAATTGTAAATAAAGATTGATCTAAACTGTTGAATAATATACCTGATAATCTTTCTCTCCCCCAGTACTTATACCTGATACTCTTTCTCTCCCCCAGTACTTATACCTGATACTCTTTCTCTCCCCCACTACTTATACCTGATACTCTTTCTCTCCCCCAGTACTTATACCTGATACTCTTTCTCTCCCCCAGTACTTATTCTTTCTCTCCCCCCCAGTACTTATACCTGATACTCTTTCTCTCCCCCAGTACTTTTACTTCTCACTATTCTGTTTATACGAGTACTGATTAAATTAGAGAGGTAAGTTGATGGCATGGATATTCAGAACTACCTGCTGATGAGAGCCAAGAAGCTCGAAACAGCTGTCCAGGTATGTTTTGATATTCATGTACATCTAGTACAACTTCTCACTATTCTGTTTATACTGACTATACTGATCTCTCCCCCCAGTACTTATACCTGATACTCCTTCTCTCCCCCAGTACTTATACCTGATACTCTTTCTCTCCCCCAGTACTTATACCTGATACTCTCTATCCTCCCCAGTACTTATACCTGATATTCAGCGACGACTCTCTCCTCTCCCTGGACCAGTGGGTCTTCAACTCCGAGGGCCACCCGCTGCCCATCCGAGGGAAGAACGAGTTCTATCGGGAAGCTTCGTCCACTTCGGTGGGCGCCGCCCCTCTATCTAGGTAAGTAACATAACACAATAACTATAACACAATTAAATAATAAAATGAGAAAGATTACTAAGCCTTGGTAAGGCATTGTTACCAGGGTCGGATCTATGCACGAATTTTTCCTCATTAATTTGAGTTTGTGACCACATAATAATAAGACTCTGAGGGTTAGGTGATAGAAAATGCTTTGAGCATTAACCTCGCCTGGTGGTTACCTTCCACTAAAGAGTATTATTATTATTATACGAGTTCCGATCCATGAGTTCCGCTGGCGTGGGTAGATAAATTTTTGCTTTCTGAACAGTCTATTTTCCTTTTTTTCACACTAAAACTTTCCAAGACTTCAAATTGCAATCCAATAAATAAGTAGTAAAATATAGTTATAAAACATCTTTTTTTTTTTAATTTGGGCTTAACGTCGTCGCTTTCAACTGCATGGTCATGTCACTAAAGCATCATTTTTCTTCTCTTTTTTTTTGCAGTTGAATTGTACCAAAGATTGTTATAAGAAGCGCATCGTGATTTTGTACAGACAACAATAAACTCTCGCCTAATTTCTTGAGCACGAGAGACGACAACCCCACCCGATCCTACAGCGTGAAGATAGCCTTCTCTTCAAGTTATAATACCGATCCTTCAGTGTGAAGATAGCTTTCTCTTCAAGTTATGATACCGATCCTTCAGTGTGAAGCAGTGTGAAGATAGCCTTCTCTTTAAGTTATGATACCGATCCTTCAGTGTGAAGCAGTGTGAAGATAGCCTTCTCTTCAAGTTATGATACCGATCCTACAGCGTGAAGATAGCCTTCTCTTCAAGTGACGAAATGTTTTTTTTTTCTGCAACAAGAAACTTGTAATTATTCCTTCCCTCCTACACGTTTTACTTCCGAGAA
Source organism: Bactericera cockerelli (assembly GCA_024516035.1). Taxonomy (NCBI): domain Eukaryota; kingdom Metazoa; phylum Arthropoda; class Insecta; order Hemiptera; family Triozidae; genus Bactericera; species Bactericera cockerelli. The sequence continues at coordinate 444,977 of CM044960.1, forward strand.
ATTTCTAATATTAGAAATCGGAATTGTGTTTTTTTTCCTGGTGATGGTATTGTATTTTTATCCAGCCTGTTTCATAGTGACCAACGTCTTTTTCTCGTGATTTTGTATTTTTTTTTTTTCTTCAAAAAAGTTAAATGTATGCATGACTTATTGTATGAAGACTACCCCTCCCCTTTTTCTATTTTTCGCTAATGATAGTATTGTATTTTATTGTGTTAAAACCAGTATACCACCTATAAGTAAATACTTACCCTCTCCACAAATATGATAAATGAATAAGGTTTTGTTTTGATTATTGATAAAATGTATGACTGTTGAAAGTGCCATCCTGTTTTGTTGTACACGACAGGAGATTGACGAAATCAGGATGAGTGGAACTTGCTGTTTTTGTGATTGCCAATTTTGATAAAGATTAATTTTGAAATTTTTGTTGTGGAAAAGTGTATATCAAATATTTATCTCTCTAGTCCGTTAAGCATAAGTTGGGACTCCAGTGTTGCCAAGTTTCTTTCTTTGTGTTGAGCAATTTTTCAATATGTGTGCATTTGCCACCATTGCAACCCCTCCGACCAATATTTGTGGACAACGCCCGATATCCTGCTGTCTCAACTTAAACTGAACAGACTATAGGGCTGTTGATAGTATTTATAATTTGTACGTTTTGTTAGTTTAAAGAAATGTTGATAATGTCTTCCCTTTTCTCTCTCCCTCCTTTTCTTTCCTCTCATCCCTTCTTTTGTGTTAGTGTTAATTTGCTTATGTAACCGTCCCAATATATTTCAACTGTCCTGATCCTAGACTGTACTGCTTGTTTTCTGTTTCAATTTGACAGCTACTTATAATAAGTATAGTTTTTTCTTTAGCTAAATTAAATAATGTAAAATATAAATCTATTCCATACTTTGAAAATAAGATAGTATCATTATTAAGTACTTGCTACATTGGAAAGCAATTCGACAAAAAGTCAAAATGTTTCTCATTCATATTTAATGAAAAGACTGAAACACTCATTGGGTTTCTTTATATTCCAAATACAACAGAAGTAAAACTTATTTATGATGAAAATTCTATGTGTTTCACTCCTTTCTGTGAAAATGGTCTTGAAAATCCCGTACTTTAAATCTAGAAAACAAAGTTAAGGTATATTAAATTGCTGTTACAACCTGATAGGTATTGCGTGCATTGACCTTCTCTAAACTGACATGAAATGATTCATTTATTTTATTTTCAATAGACATTTAAAATGGTGATGAAATAATAATTTTTATTTTAAATATTAAATGGTATTAATATTTAAAATATATTCATATTTTATTATTATTTTAGATAATTAATCATTAAGTTTCTTACCTTTAAATAGCTTTACGTCCTATCAAATATTATACATAGACATGTAGATAGTAAGTATGTTTCTCTGAGTAAGCAAATTATGCTGAAAAACATTTCACACAAAAAAAATCAATATTGCTTTTTATTTTGGCATTCGTAAATAATCACTTATGGAATTTTTTGCTGGTAAATTCTTTGTTGAAAAGAAGATGGTAAAGACAGAGATTAAGATCATTTTTGTTATGCATTACATTCATAGAGATTTATCTACATATTTGGAAATTTAAAGTGATCGCCATCCGAGTAATGGTTGATTATGTAAGAATAATGGTACGGGATATCAGCATTGTAAATGAGTGAACAATGAATAGGCACTGCAAATTTTTATACAGAAGCAAATTAATGATCTTTTTTCAACATTATTTTAATATGTTGTGGTTGTTTGTATATTTACTGGAAGGTTTTATGAATAACTTTATGAAATTTAACCTATAAAACTATCGGTCTACAAATAAATAAGTTTGTACATAAGGAAAGATGAACTTAGTATTAATTAAGTGATCTATTTTAAGTAGTTTATTTGTACACGATTGTTCTTAGTAGATGAAAAATCCTAACTGTATTTGTTACTGTACTTATGTAGGATTCATAGTCTAAATTTAATGTTGTAGTCACTTTACTCTAGAGTTTAAATTGTGAATGTTTGCATTTAGAAACATAGTCGATTTGGTACTTGATATTCTTAAATAATATGTAACCCAATTCAATGTACATTTGTTAATGATTTATATAGTTCGTCGTGGGATTATCACAAACTATTTCTTATTTACAATGAACCTGTGACACTTTGTAGAAGTATTAACTCTACCTAAGAGCTGAAAGCTTTTTGAAAAGAGTATGAGGATCTCATAAAAAGCTTAACTTACAAGCCTGCAACGTGAACTTAAGAGATAACATACCCAAGGACATTAGTTCGAGGCCAAACTCTTTTCTTAGTTGGAAAATAAGAGAAAAAACGCTATTGCTTTTCTTTTCAATACTAGCATAATGACGAGGAAAAACAAACTTATATTTTGATTTGGTTTATGATCCTTTCAATTGTGTGGCATTGTCCTTACAAGAAAATTCAGAATTCCTCCCTTTAACTGTAATTCAAAATGTCACCTACAGCATGAAATTAACATTTCATATATCTACTTTTGTACAAAATATTTTATAGACATTTCAAATATTGATGTATGAAATTTTATTTATTCTCACTCTCATAGTTTCGTTAAAAACTAAAATTAAATATGAATTTATGTTTTGTACAGAAAGAAAATAAAATAATTATATAGCATTATTGTAAAAAGATAATTAAATAAATGAAATCATTGGAAACCCCATTAATAAGTGTGTCATTTTATGATTAGGATAAAAAAAAGTTCCGATTTTTTCAAGTAGGATTTTACAGTGTACAGGAATCTAATGTAGGTACGAGTATGTCATTTATAATGAGGCAGCCACCACGAAAGTAATGTAGGTATATGACTTAGAATTTACTTGAAAAATAAATAATTCTTTTTATTTTTATCATTTAGTTTCCCAGTTATATATTTTTTTTTTTCTTTTCTTTATTTTTGATACACAGGTTATTTAGACAAAAAAATGTAGAATTGATGTGTTTTAATAGATAGACCCTCTTTTTTCTATAACTTAATTTCGTACAAAAGAAATTTTAATTGAATATTTAAAAAAAGGTAGTTTATAATAGGTGAAGATGAAAGAATTAATGGAATAACTAAATCATAATAAATTTTGTCTATTTTATTTAAGTTTTTTATCTTTAACTTTTACAATATGGCTGTCTATATAGAATGGCTTGCCTACCAATGCCAAAAAAATAATCTTACAATGATGTTGAGCGAAGCTTAAAGAGACCGTCTAGTGCCTATAATTTTATTATCCCTTATTATAATGATGATGATGAGAAATCCTCAAGAGTCCTAAATTCAAAACAGAGGAATTGATGCTGCAAAAACAAAGGGACCCTATTAATATTCATTAATTACTTATGTTTTGAATATAATGACACGTTTTTAATATCTAAAGATACTGAACTTGAAGAAAACCATGTTCACACGGTGATGTGTTTTTTTTTTTAACGCCATTTTAGCTGAATCTTTTTATTCTACCAATATTGTCTACTCGAGTTCTGACCAGTACCCTAAACAATTCTAACTAAAAAGATAAAATGGTTTTCTTTGATTTAAACACCCCATCACCCTCTATTACAAAAAGGAAGAAATACTCTCTCATGGCTTCGATAATTTTTCTATTCTTTTGTCTCCATATTTGAATCAGTCTCTCTGATTTTTTCTCATTTTTACTTAATTTACTCAGCTTAGATGTACATTGTTTGGCCAATGATAACAGATGCGTGGTATTGACTAACTTTCTCAGGAGAGGGCCATTTGCTTCATCGGCTATTTGGTCGAAGGAGAGCAATGACTTGATTGCATGGGATAACTTGAAAAGCTCGCCCAAGATGAAATGAATGGTGTTGACGAGCAAGCGTTTGGTGCTGCAGAGTTTCAACAGTAAATATACGATTTGCTCTAGCACATCCTGCTGGAAATGGAACAAGAGATGGTTAAGACGCTAGACTTGTAAAGGGACCACATAAAAATACTCGGACGGTCTTGGAAAAGCAAAAAGATAACAATAACATTAGCAAGTAATTATTTTGTATTGGATTTTCGTTGTGCGGGAATCAAACCTGTGACCTAGTGGTTCAGAGACTGGTTCACCCTGTTTCTACCCAGACTGGACGAGAGAAATGATAGGATTACCTTGATGCTACCAGCTACTGTGAAGTAAGTTCCTTATCACAACATTTTAAGGATAAAAATCATCATCATAGGGTGGCGTCATCGTGAACGATGGTAGCCAGACAGTGGAGGAATGACTCAGCACTTCTGCCACTGTCTTTACAAGGAGGCTAATAATTGACAAGGGCCCCCAGAACCAAGCCAATGCTGGTCTACTCCCTTTTTATAGTCCCCCAGCTAGACTAAAGGATAAAAATACTAAAGTTAAATTTCAATAAATAATCATAGATATGTCTAAATATTTATGAAGACAACCACAATATTCCACCCGTTGTTGTCTCACCGTAGGCAAATTTATCTTGCAATCAATGAAAAAATACTTCATATGCTTCCTGATGAAGTTGAATAATGTATCATGAAGATACTTTGGACAAAGGGGGAGTACTTCCAGAAAATAATTTATGTTTGTACTCATATCAGTTCCTGAAACAAAAGAATTGAGACACGAAGTAATAAGCATTATTTCCTAGTTTTATAATTTTAAACTCTTAGTTTGTGGTTAGAATTTAACCACTTTGTTTGATTATTTTTGGTAAATTCTATCTAAACTTCTGAAATCTTAAAAAAATGAGAATTGTTTTTTATTCGCGTCGAGCGCTACGAGTAAACGTGTACTTTGAACTATTCTTTTGCTATAATGAACCCTAAAATAAGTTTTCAAAAATTAATATTTCATATACATATGTACATACAACTTACTTGCCCCTTAGTAGCAAATAATTCCAAATTGACAGTCGCTAGATAATGTTCTATCTAGCCTTATTTGGGGAGTTGCTATTATTTTTATAACTTTTCTGCCTCACTTACCTCTATAGTTCACCAGAAGAAATTTATCTTCTTCCACCTTAGAAAACAAATTGTCCTCGAGGTAATTGAGAACTTGTGTGAACATATTTTCTACGATATTGGTGCAGTCGATTTTATTTAATCTATACTCCAACATGTGAGAAGACACACTGGTGAACTTTTCAGAAACAGCACTAGCGTCACTGTCACTTAGAATATTGACGAGGGCATTTGTCGGAATTGTTCCGTTCTTTTTCAAAAGAGCCTTCAAATGAAGTATGTTCTTCATAAAGTCTATGTTGGTGCGAATTCTCGTGCTGTTCCATTGATCGGACTCACTGTCACCTGAAACAGTTAAATTTATCATATGTATCTGTGGTAGTCAGATCTTGTTATTAAATTATTATCGTACGTGGGACTCGAACCACTGACTTCTAGGTTGCGAGTCTGCTGCCTTATCAATCAATATACTGAGGTCGGTTGAAACAACAAATCAAAATGGAAAAACCTAGGATGCACCATCATGGTTCAATGGCCACCTCGAAAATCACTTGTATATAGTGATCAAATTCATTGTGAAGGAAAGTATCCCAATGATACCTTTTCTTTAATTAACAACTACGAGTACAGTCGCAAATAAATAATACCTATCATCTTAGAACAATACTGAATTATTGTTCTTTTTCACCCACAGTTCATAAAACTCTGATGTAATTTCTTGTACCTATAAATTGATCTTTAAAATACATAGGTACGGACTTACCCAAGAGAGAAACGCTAACGTTTGATTGGTCAAATAATTGTTCGGATTCAATTTCTCTATATCCTGAGTCAAAGTTTTGCGATTCCGCTTGCTCAGGTTCCAGGGAATCAATCCTTTGTTTTTCCACATCATCAGGGAAAACATCCCCCCAGGTCTCGTGTATAAACTGACTATTGTCGTCATCTTGGTCTTCTGAAGGTGTTTTGGGTAGGATCTCCTTTATACATCTGAGAAGAGATTGCCTCTGATACTGAAGAAGAATCCCATGCGGATCATGTCCCTGTAAGAGTGAGAATAGATTTTGATAATAATAATAACTCTTTATTGACAAGAATAATATTGACAAAGGGCGTGATTATTGCCTGAGGCAATCTCTGCCATCAAACCCATTTGCCATGGTATGGATACTCAGAACTATTACCTGCTGATGAGAGCAAATAATCAGCTCGAAACAGCTGTCCAGGTATGTCCTGATATTCATGTACATCTAATTCTAGTACAACTTCTCACTCTTCTGTTTACGCTGATATTGATGTATTTTTATTTTTTTACAAATATATATTTGTACTATGCCAAATGGAAAATATTTATTTTCAGAACATGTAAAAAGTGCCTTCTACCAGTTTTACCTAATTCGTCATGAGCCGGCGAGGTGCCCAAGACGCTGGCCGCGTTCCTTAAAAATTAAAACCAGGTATTACTTTTAGTAAGTCACATGGCCTCGTCGGGCCTCTGGGAATTGCCATTACGAGTCTCAGACTTGAACCGTGGATCCACGGTTGGACCAGTTTTTGAGAAAACTGAATGAAATAGTTCGTGGTTATGATAAAGATTACATAATTATGTTCTCTAAATATGAAGAGAGCATTATGTAATCATTTTAATATTCTGCTTTTGCCGATTTCTTGGCTATAGTTTCATGTAAAGAACTTACCTTTAATTTCTTGATGACATTCTCTTTGATTTGCTTGCAGTACTCATAATAGCTGAGGTTGGCTGGTTTTTGTTTGATGATTGCAACTGACACTGTCAAGAGAATTCTAATATTGATCGATGTTACTGAAAAGAAGAATGTCGTGGGTTGAGTCAGTATGAAGTGTGTTTTTCCTTAGAGTTTATATTATTACGTTTGTATGATTATCAGAATTATACTGATGATACATGAATAAGCTCTGTCGCATACAAGCCTTTCAACCGTTTCAGACTCAAAACCCTTTTGTGACGATACTGACGACCCGTGCAGTACAAAATATAAGGGAACGCCGATAGTTAAAACGATCCCTGTGTGACAGAGAGTTTCGATTTCTAAACAAAATCAGAAACTTTGTTGGAGAGGAGTCAGAACTTTTAACTATAATATACAGTCGAACTTACCTAAGTCATCTTCCTCATTTGATTCAACAAAGGTTATATTTTGATTCATTTGACTTAAAAATTATAAAGAAAACATCGAATCATAACAATTAGTACAATTACCCATTTAATTACTATTTTTTCAGAACACGTGTGTAGACTGTAGAGGAGGTACTTTCTAAAGTTTCGAAACATTTTTTTTCAAAAAGATTCAATTTCAAAGTCGCGCTCGAAGTAACTGATAAGTGTCACAACAAGCACAAATTAGACGAGTTCTATTTTTCTTAGCCGGTGGAGTTTCATAGTTGCTCAAGTAATTTTTGATCATGCGCAAGTTTTGCGCAAAAAATTTAACGAATAATCAAAACTTGTTCAGATCCACCTCAAAATTATTGATTTCCAATGAGAAAACGTTGGATATCCTAAAACTCAATCATAACCTCACACTCACAACTTGCAGCAATTTCCTCAAAGCTGATAGCTGAAAGTGAAAATTGATATGTCCCTGAAGCTACCAACGTTGCTGAAAAATATTTCTGAAATTCTACAGGGTACGCAAAAATCTTGTACCTCGCGTTGCTGAAGTTAGCAACGAAAAGGGATTAAAAGGGAATTTTTACTACGATTTTTTTTCTCTCTCAATGTTGTAATCCCACTTCTGCGTTCTAATGCTAGCGTCGTATCCAGCAATAAGTTATATATTTTTCCAATTTTTGGATAGTCTCCATGCTACATTTTTATTTCTAATTCAGCTTTCCCATTGTCCTAGTGACAGTATAGGGTAAAATTAATGCTATAAAATTAATGCAATTTTTCGAGAGCCACGATGCTATATTTTTATTTCTGATTATGATGTCGCAATTGTCGCATAGTCTCTGAGACAAGAAAACGTAAAATTCATAGATATAACTTGGTCGGCCGGTGGTCATCGGGGTAATTTTTCGACCTAAGGTATACCATATATTCCTATACTAGCCTCATGTCCAGCTCGTAGTTATATATTTTTCCAATTTTTCGAGAGCCTCGATGCTAAATTTTTATTTCTGATTATGATGTCATATGGTCTTAGAAACACGAAAACGTAAAATTCATAGATATAACTTGGTCGGCCGGTGGTCATCGGGGTAATTTTTCGACCCAAGGTATACCATATATTCCTATACTAGCCTCATGTCCAGCTCGTAGTTATATATTTTTCCAATTTTTCGAGAGCCTTGATGCTATATTTTTATTTCTGATTATAATGTCACATGGTCTTAGAGACACATAAACGTAAAATTCATGGATATAACTTGGTCGGCCGGTGGTCATCGGGGTAATTTTTCGACCCAAGGTATACCATATATTCCTATACTAGCCTCATGTCCAGCTCGTAGTTATATATTTTTCCAATTTTTCGAGAGCCTCGATGCTATATTTTTATTTCTGATTATAATGTCACATGGTCTTAGAGACAAGAAAACGTAAAAATGATAGATATAATGTCCAGCTCATAGTTATATAATGTCTCATGTCCAGCTCGTAGTTATATATTTTTCCAATTTTTCGAGAGCCTTGATGCTATATTTTTATTTCTGATTATAATGTCACATGGTCTTAGAGACACATGAACGTAAAATTCATAGATATAACTTGGTCGGCCGGTGGTCATCGGGGCAATTTTTCGGCCCAAGGTATAGCATATATTCCTATACTAGCCTCATGTCCAGCTCGTAATTATATATTTTTCCAATTTTTCGAGAGCGTCGATGCTATATTTTTATTTCTGATTATGATGTCGCATGGTATTAGGGACAAGAAAACGTAAAATTGATAGATATAACTTGGTCGGCCGGTGGTCATCGGGGCAATTTTTTGGCCTAAAGTATACCAATATTTCTATACTAGCCTCATGTCCAGCTCGTAGTTATATATTTTTTCCAATTTTTCGAGAGCCTCGATGCTATATTTTTATTTCTGATTATAATGTCACATGGTCTTAGAGACACGAAAACGTAAAATTCATAGATATAACTTGGTCGGCCGGTGGTCATCGGGGCAATTTTTCGGCCCAAGGTATACCATATATTCCTAAACTAGCCTCATGTCCAGCTCGTAGTTATATATTTTTCCAATTATTTCGAGAGCCTCGATGCTATATTTTTATTTCTGATTATATTGTCACATGGTCTTAGAGAACACGAAAACGTAAAATTTATAGATATAACTTGGTCGGCCGGTGGTCATCGGGGCAATTTTTTCGGACCCAAGGTATAGCCATATATTCCTATAACTAGCCTCATGTCCAGCTCGTAGTTATATATTTTTCCAATTTTTCGAGAGCCTCGATGCTATATTTTTATTTCTGATTATATGTCACATGGTCTTAGAGACACGAAAACGTAAAATTGATAGATATAACTTGGTCGGCCGGTGGTCATCGGGTAATTTTTCGGCCCAAGGTATACATATATTCCTATACTAGCCTCATGTCCAGCTCGTAGTTATATATTTTTCCAATTTTCGAGAGCCTCGATGCTATATTTTTATTTCTGATTAAATGTCACATGGTCTTAGAGACACGAAAACGTAAAATTCATAGATATAACTTGGTCGGCCGGTGGTCATCGGGGTAATTTTTCGACCCAAGGTATACCATATATTCCTATACTAGCCTCATGTCCAGCTCGTAGTTATTATATTTTTCCAATTTTTCGAGAGCCTCGATGCTATAATTTTTATTCTGATTATGATGTCACATGATCTTAGAGAACACGAAAACGTAAAATTCATAGATATAACTTGGTCGGACCGGTGGTCATCGGGGCAATTTTTCGGCCCAAGTATAGCATATATTCCTATAATAGCCTCATGTCCAGCTCGTAGTTGAATATTTTTCCAATTTTTCGAGAGCCTCGATGCTATATTTTTATTTCTGATTATGATGTCACATGGTCTTAGAAACAAGGGAACGTAAAATTAATAAATATAACTTGGTCGGCCGGTGGTCATCGGGGCAATTTTTCGGCCTAAAGTATACCATATATTCCTATAATAGCCTCATGTACAGCTCGTAGTTATATATTTTTCCAATTTTTCGAGAGCCTCGATGCTATATTTTTATTTCTGATTATGATGTTGCATAGTCTTTGAGACAAGAAAATTTAAAATTTATAGATATAACTTGGTCGGCCCGGTGGTCATCGGGGCAATTTTTCGGCCCAAGGTATAGCATATATTCCTAAACTAGCCTCATGTCCAGCTCGTGTTATATATTTTTCGAATTATTCGAGAGCCTTGATGCTATATTTTTATTTCTGATTATAATGTCACATGGTCTTAGAGACACGAAAACGTAAAATTCATAGATATAACTTGGTCGGCCGTTGGTCATCGGGGTAATTTTTCGACCCAAGGTATACCATATATTCCTATACTAGCCTCATGTCCAGCTCGTAGTTATATATTTTTCCAATTTTTCGAGAGCCTTGATGCTATATTTTTATTTCTGATTATGATGTTGCATAGTCTTTGAGACAAGAAAACGTAAAATTCATAGATATAACTTGGTCGGCCGGTGGTCATCGGGGTAATTTTTCGACCTAAGGTATACATATATTCCTATACTAGCCTCATGTCCAGCTCGTAGTTATATATTTTTCCGATTTTTTGAGAGCCTTGATGCTATATTTTTATTTCTGATTATAATGTCACATGGTCTTAGAGACACGAAAACGTAAAATTTATAGATATAACTTGGTCGGCCGGTGGTCATCGGGGCATTTTTTCGGCCCAAGGTATAGCATATATTCCTAAACTAGCCTCATGTCCAGCTCGTAGTTATATATTTTTCCGATTATTCTTTGAGCCTCGATGCTATATTTTTATTTCTGATTATAATGTCACATGGTCTTAGAGACACGAAAACGTAAAATTGATAGATATACCTTGGTCGCCCGGTGGTCATCTTGGTAATTTTTCGGCCCAAGGTATAGCATATATCCTAAACTAGCCTCATGTCCAGCTCGTAGTTATATATTTTTCCGATTATTCTTTGAGCCTCGATGCTATATTTTTATTTCTGATTATAATGTCACATGGTCTTAGAGACACGAAAACGTAAAATTGATAGATATAACTTGGTCGGCCGGTGGTCATCGGGGTAATTTTTCGACCCAAGGTATACCATATATTCCTATACTAGCCTCATGTCCAGCTCGTAGTTATATATTTTTCCAATTTTTCGAGAGCCTTGATGCTATTTTTTTATTTCTGATTATAATGTCACATGGTCTTAGAGACACATAAACGTAAAATTCATAGATAAAACTTGGTCGGCCGGTGGTCATCGGGGTAATTTCTTGACCCAAGGTATACCATATATTCCTATACTAGCCTCATGTCCAGCTCGTAGTTATATATTTTTCCAATTTTTCGAGAGCCTTGATGCTATAGTTTTATTTCTGATTATAATGTCACATGGTCTTAGAGACAAGAAAACGTAAAAATGATAGATATAACTTGGTCGGCCGGTGGTCATCGGGGCAATTTTTCGGCCTAAAGTATACCATATATTCCTATACTAGCCTCATGTCCAGCTCGTAATTATATATTTTTCCAATTTTTCGAGAGCGTCGATGCTATATTTTTATTTCTGATTATGATGTCACATGGTCTTAGAGACACGAAAACGTAAAATTTATAGATATAACTTGGTCGGCCGGTGGTCATCGAGGCAATTTTTCGGCCCAAGGTATAGCATATATTCCTAAACTAGCCTCATGTCCAGCTCGTAGTTATATATTTTTCCAATTATTCGAGAGCCTCGATGCTATATTTTTATTTCTGATTATAATGTCACATGGTCTTAGAGACACGAAAACGTAAAATTCATAGATATAACTTGGTCGGCCGTTGGTCATCGGGGTAATTTTTCGACCCAAGGTATACCATATATTCCTATACTAGCCTCATGTCCAGCTCGTAGTTATATATTTTTCCAATTTTTCGAGAGCCTCGATGCTAAATTTTTATTTCTGATTATGATGTCACATGGTCTGAGAAACACGAAAACGTAAAATTCATAGATATAACTTGGTCGACCGGTGGTCATCGGGGCAATTTTTTCGGCCCAAGGTATAGCATATATTCCTATAATAGCCTCATGTCCAGCTCGTAGGTATATATTTTTCCAATTTTTCGAGAGCCTCGATGCTATATTTTTATTTCTGATTATGATGTCACATGGTCTTAGAGACACGAAAACGTAAAATTCATAGATATAACTTGGTCGGCCGGTGGTCATCGGGGTAATTTTTCTTCCTAAAGTATACCATATATTAATATAATAGCCTCATGTCCAGCTCGTAGTTATATATTTTTCCAATTTTTCGAGAGCCTTGATGCTAATATTTTTATTTCTGATTATGATGTTGCATAGTCTTTGAGACAAGAAAACCTAAAATTCATAGATATAACTTGGTCGGCCGGTGGTCATCGGGGTAATTTTTCGACCCAAGGTATACCATATATTCCTATACTAGCCTCATGTCCAGCTCGTAGTTATATATTTTTCCAATTTTTTGAGAGCCTCGATGCTATATTTTTATTTCTGATTATAATGTCACATGGTCTTAGAGACACGAAAACGTAAAATTCATAGATATAACTTGGTCGGCCGTTGGTCATCGGGTAATTTTTTCGACCCAAGGTATACCATATATTCCTAAAATAGCCTCATGTCCAGCTCGTAGTTATATATTTTTCCAATTTTTCGAGAGCCTCGATGCTAAATTTTTATTTCTGATTATGATGTCACATGGTCTTAGAGACACGAAAACGTAAAATTCATAGATATAACTTGGTCGACCGGTGGTCATCGGGGCAATTTTTCGGCCCAAGGTATAGCATATATTCCTATAATAGCCTCATGTCCAGCTCGTAGTTATATATTTTTCCAATTTTTCGAGAGCCTCGATGCTATATTTTTATTTCTGATTATGATGTCACATGGTCTTAGAGAACACGAAAACGTAAAATTCATAGATATAACTTGGTCGGCCGGTGGTCATCGGGGTAATTTTTCGGCCCCTAAAGTATACCATATATTCCTATATAGCCTCATGTCCAGCTCGTAGTTATATATTTTTCCAATTTTTCGAGAGCCTTGATGCTATATTTTTATTTCTGATTATGATTTGCATAGTCTTGAGACAAGAAAACGTAAAATTCATAGATATAACTTGGTCGGCCGGTGGTCATCGGGTAATTTTTCGACCTAAGGTATACCATATATTCCTATACTAGCCTCATGTCCAGCTCGTAGTTATATATTTTTCCGATTTTTGAGAGCCTGATGCTATATTTTTATTTCTGATTATAATGTCACATGGTCTTAGAGACACGAAAACGTAAAATTTATAGATATAACTTGGTCGGCCGTGGTCATCGGGGCATTTTTCGGCCCAAGGTATAGCATATATTCCTAAACTAGCCTCATGTCCAGCTCGTAGTTATATATTTTTCCGATTATTCTTTGAGCCTCGATGCTATATTTTTATTTCTGATTATAATGTCACATGGTCTTAGAGACACGAAAACGTAAAATTCATAGATATAACTTGGTCGGTCGGTGGTCATCGGGGCAATTTTTCGACCCAAGGTATACCATATATTCCTATACTAGCCTCATGTCCAGCTCGTAGTTATATATTTTTCCAATTTTTCGAGAGCCTCGATGCTATATTTTTATTTCTGATTATATTGTCACATGATCTTAAAAACACGAAAACGTAAAATTTATAGATATAACTTGGTCGGCCGGTGGTCATCGGGGTAATTTTTCGACCCAAGGTATACCATATATTCCTATACTAGCCTCATGTCCAGCTCGTAGTTATATATTTTTCCAATTTTTCGAGAGCCTCGATGCTATATTTTTATTTCTGATTATATTGTCACATGGTCTTAGAGACACGAAAACGTAAAATTTATAGATATAACTTGGTCGGCCGGTGGTCATCGAGGCAATTTTTCGGCCCAAGGTATAGCATATATTCCTAAACTAGCCTCATGTCCAGCTCGTAGTTATATATTTTTACAATTATTCGAGAGCCTCGATGCTATATTTTTATTTCTGATTATAATGTCACATGGTCTTAGAGACACGAAAACGTAAAATTCATAGATATAACTTGGTCGGCCGTTGGTCATCGGGTAATTTTTCGACCCAAGGTATACATATATTCCTATACTAGCCTCATGTCCAGCTCGTAGTTATATATTTTTCCAATTTTCGAGAGCCTCGATGCTAAATTTTTATTTCTGATTATGATGTCACATGGTCTGAGAAACAAGAAAACGTAAAATTCATAGATATAACTTGGTCGACCGGTGGTCATCGGGCAATTTTTCGGCCCAAGGTATAGCATATATTCCTATAATAGCCTCATGTCCAGCTCGTAGTTATATATTTTTCCAATTTTTCGAGAGCCTCGATGCTATATTTTATTTCTGATTATGATGTCACATGGTCTTAGAGACACGAAAACGTAAAATTCATAGATATAACTTGGTCGGCCGGTGGTCATCGGGGTAATTTTTCGGCCTAAAGTATACATATATTCCTATAATAGCCTCATGTCCAGCTCGTAGTTATATATTTTCCAATTTTTCGAGAGCCTTGATGCTATATTTTTATTTCTGATTATGATGTTGCATAGTCTTTGAGACAAGAAAACGTAAAATTCATAGATATAACTTGGTCGGCCGGTGGTCATCGGGGTAATTTTTCGACCTAAGGTATACCATATATTCCTATACTAGCCTCATGTCCAGCTCGTAGTTATATATTTTTCCGATTTTTTGAGAGCCTTGATGCTATATTTTTATTTCTGATTATAATGTCACATGGTCTTAGAGACACGAAAACGTAAAATTTATAGATAT
This sequence comes from Bactericera cockerelli, assembly GCA_024516035.1. Classification (NCBI taxonomy): domain Eukaryota; kingdom Metazoa; phylum Arthropoda; class Insecta; order Hemiptera; family Triozidae; genus Bactericera; species Bactericera cockerelli. The sequence continues at coordinate 460,004 of CM044960.1, forward strand.
AACTTGGTCGGCCGGTGGTCATCGGGGCATTTTTTCGGCCCAAGGTATAGCATATATTCCTAAACTAGCCTCATGTCCAGCTCGTAGTTATATATTTTTCCGATTATTCTTTGAGCCTCGATGCTATATTTTTATTTCTGATTATAATGTCACATGGTCTTAGAGACACGAAAACGTAAAATTGATAGATATACCTTGGTCGCCCGGTGGTCATCTTGGTAATTTTTCGGCCCAAGGTATAGCATATATTCCTAAACTAGCCTCATGTCCAGCTCGTAGTTATATATTTTTCCGATTATTCTTTGAGCCTCGATGCTATATTTTTATTTCTGATTATAATGTCACATGGTCTTAGAGACACGAAAACGTAAAATTGATAGATATAACTTGGTCGGCCGGTGGTCATCGGGGTAATTTTTCGACCCAAGGTATACCATATATTCCTATACTAGCCTCATGTCCAGCTCGTAGTTATATATTTTTCCAATTTTTCGAGAGCCTTGATGCTATATTTTTATTTCTGATTATAATGTCACATGGTCTTAGAGACACATAAACGTAAAATTGATAGATATAACTTGGTCGGCCGGTGGTCATCGGGGCAATTTTTTGGCCTAAAGTATACCATATATTTCTATACTAGCCTCATGTCCAGCTCGTAGTTATATATTTTTCCAATTTTTCGAGAGCCTCGATGCTATATTTTTATTTCTGATTATAATGTCACATGGTCTTAGAGACACGAAAACGTAAAATTCATAGATATAACTTGGTCGGCCGGTGGTCATCGGGGCAATTTTTCGACCCAAGGTATACCATATATTCCTATACTAGCCTCATGTCCAGCTCGTAGTTATATATTTTTCCAATTTTTCGAGAGCCTCGATGCTATATTTTTATTTCTGATTATATGTCACATGATCTTAAAACACGAAAACGTAAAATTTATAGATATAACTTGGTCGGCCGGTGGTCATCGGGGTAATTTTTCGACCAAGGTATACCATATATTCCTATACTAGCCTCATGTCCAGCTCGTAGTTATATATTTTTCCAATTTTTCGAGAGCCTCGATGCTATATTTTTATTTCTGATTATATTGTCACATGGTCTTAGAGACACGAAAACGTAAAATTTATAGATATAACTTGGTCGGCCGGTGGTCATCGAGGCAATTTTTCGGCCCAAGGTATAGCATATATTCCTAAACTAGCCTCATGTCCAGCTCGTAGTTTATATATTTTTCCAATTATTCGAGAGCCTCGATGCTATATTTTTATTTCTGATTATAATGTCACATGGTCTTAGAGACACGAAAACGTAAAATTCATAGATATAACTTGGTCGGCCGTTGGTCATCGGGGTAATTTTTCGACCCAAGGTATACCATATATTCCTATACTAGCCTCATGTCCAGCTCGTAGTTATATATTTTTCCAATTTTTCGAGAGCCTCGATGCTAAATTTTTATTTCTGATTTATGATGTCACATGGTCTGAGAAACACGAAAAACGTAAAATTCATAGATAAAACTGGTCGACCGGTGGTCATCGGGCAATTTTTCGGGCCAAGGTATAGATTATATGTCACTTATAATAGCTATATAGTAGTCCTGTCAGGCATTTCGCCTAAGTTATATATTCTTATGCCTAGTCACTCTTATATTTCCAATTTTTCGAGAGCCTCGATGCTATATTTTTATTTCTGATTATGATGTCACATGGTCTTAGAGACACGAAAACGTAAAATTCATAGATATAACTTGGTCGGCCGGTGGTCATCGGGGTAATTTTTCTTCCTAAAGTATACCATATATTAATATAATAGCCTCATGTCCAGCTCATAGTTATATATTTTTCCAATTTTTCGAGAGCCTTGATGCTATATTTTTATTTCTGATTATGATGTTGCATAGTCTTTGAGACAAGAAAACCTAAAATTCATAGATATAACTTGGTCGGCCGGTGGTCATCGGGGTAATTTTTCGACCCAAGGTATACCATATATTCCTATACTAGCCTCATGTCCAGCTCGTAGTTATATATTTTTCCAATTTTTTGAGAGCCTCGATGCTATATTTTTATTTCTGATTATAATGTCACATGGTCTTAGAGACACGAAAACGTAAAATTCATAGATATAACTTGGTCGGCCGTTGGTCATCGGGGTAATTTTTCGACCCAAGGTATACCATATATTCCTATACTAGCCTCATGTCCAGCTCGTAGTTATATATTTTTCCAATTTTTCGAGAGCCTTGATGCTAATTTTTATTTCTGATTATGATGTCACATGGTCTTAGAGACACGAAAACGTAAAATTCATAGATATAACTTGGTCGACCGGTGGTCATCGGGGCAATTTTTCGGCCCAAGGTATAGCATATATTCCTATAATAGCCTCATGTCCAGCTCGTAGTTATATATTTTTCCAATTTTTCGAGAGCCTCGATGCTATATTTTTATTTCTGATTATGATGTCACATGGTCTTAGAGACACGAAAACGTAAAATTCATAGATATAACTTGGTCGGCCGGTGGTCATCGGGGTAATTTTTCGGCCTAAAGTATACCATATATTCCTATAATAGCCTCATGTCCAGCTCGTAGTTATATATTTTTCCAATTTTTCGAGAGCCTTGATGCTATATTTTTATTTCTGATTATGATGTTGCATAGTCTTTGAGACAAGAAAACGTAAAATTCATAGATATAACTTGGTCGGCCGGTGGTCATCGGGGTAATTTTTCGACCTAAGGTATACCATATATTCCTATACTAGCCTCATGTCCAGCTCGTAGTTATATATTTTTCCGATTTTTTGAGAGCCTTGATGCTATATTTTTATTTCTGATTATAATGTCACATGGTCTTAGAGACACGAAAACGTAAAATTTATAGATATAACTTGGTCGGCCGGTGGTCATCGGGGCATTTTTTCGGCCCAAGGTATAGCATATATTCCTAAACTAGCCTCATGTCCAGCTCGTAGTTATATATTTTTCCGATTATTCTTTGAGCCTCGATGCTATATTTTTATTTCTGATTATAATGTCACATGGTCTTAGAGACACGAAAACGTAAAATTGATAGATATACCTTGGTCGCCCGGTGGTCATCTTGGTAATTTTTCGGCCCAAGGTATAGCATATATTCCTAAACTAGCCTCATGTCCAGCTCGTAGTTATATATTTTTCCGATTATTCTTTGAGCCTCGATGCTATATTTTTATTTCTGATTATAATGTCACATGGTCTTAGAGACACGAAAACGTAAAATTGATAGATATAACTTGGTCGGCCGGTGGTCATCGGGGTAATTTTTCGACCCAAGGTATACCATATATTCCTATACTAGCCTCATGTCCAGCTCGTAGTTATATATTTTTCCAATTTTTCGAGAGCCTTGATGCTATATTTTTATTTCTGATTATAATGTCACATGGTCTTAGAGACACATAAACGTAAAATTGATAGATATAACTTGGTCGGCCGTTGGTCATCGGGGCAATTTTTTGGCCTAAAGTATACCATATATTTCTATACTAGCCTCATGTCCAGCTCGTAGTTATATATTTTTCCAATTTTTCGAGAGCCTCGATGCTATATTTTTATTTCTGATTATAATGTCACATGGTCTTAGAGACACGAAAACGTAAAATTCATAGATATAACTTGGTCGGCCGGTGGTCATCGGGGCAATTTTTCAGCCTAAAGTATACCATATATTCCTATACTAGCCTCATGTCCAGATCGTAGTTATATATTTTTCCAATTTTTCGAGAGCGTCGATGCTATATTTTTATTTCTGATTATGATGTCGCATGGTCTTAGGGACAAGAAAACGTAAAAATGATAGATATAACTTGGTCGGCCGGTGGTCATTGGGGCAATTTTTCGGCCTAAAGTATACCATATATTCCTATACTAGCCTCATGTCCAGCTCGTAGTTATATATTTTTCCAATTTTTCGAGAGCCTCGATGCTATATTTTTATTTCTGATTATGATGTCGCATGGTCTTTGAGACAAGAAAACCTAAAATTCGAAGAAATAATTTGGTCGGCAGGCGGTCTCCAGGGCAGTTTTTCGGCCTAAATTATACAATACAAGCGGGCTGTCGCCCGCTTTGTGGGCCGAGGCATGGCCGTGAAAGCAAAAAATCCTTTTTCGCCAGTGGCAGGTGTTGTAGTGGGAATTTCGAAAATTCCCGTCTTATTGCAAATCTAGACTATAAGACAAAGCTACCTACCAAATTTCAGCTTCCTAGGTATTACGGTTTGGGCTGTAGAGCGATGATCAGTCAGTGGTCAGTCAGTGACTTTGACATTTATATATTAAGATATTCTTATGCTAGTCTCATGCACACATCTTAGTTACTTGATATTCATGATGGTTATGGTTCTGGTCAAATGCAACTAGTAATGTTAAGCACTGTAGATCTGGGTAAGAATAGTTCATGTAATAAAAAACTATGTATCAATCAAACGGTAAGAGCGAGATACTTGAAATTTGGTAAACAAGTGAAGTATTAGAGATGGTTATAAAATTGTTTCCTATGTCGCTTATGTTAGTTAACGTCAAGCTAAGATAGAATATGGATGGATTACATAAAAATGAATAGTTTGGGAACTGATAGTTTCAGAAGTTTAAAACACACAGCTCACATGTCTCTAATGCTAAGTTACACAGACCTAAGATAGATAATGGATGGATTTATGTAAAAAAAAAAAAAAAAAAAAAAAAAAATGAACCCTTTTAAGTGTAAAGTACTAGATACTTCAAATTCGGTACACTGGCTTATGCATCGGAGATGTTTTTAGAATGGATTATACAGGATTTACCGCGTACAGATTCATGTATTTTAAGGGTATGTTAATTCCCTTAAACGTGGACCATCATATAAAATTTTATATGATAGCCCACCGTGGACTATCATATAAAATAAAGTGACAGTGGGGAATTTTGCTTCGTTAAAGATTATTTTTTTTCTTATTAAATATTTTCAAACGCATCATTTATGATGCAATTACATGAAAATTTACAAAGGGGGAAAAATATAAATATATATCTATGTTTAAAAAAATAATATAAAAATTATAAAAATCAATAACATTAATGATCAATTAATTAATATAATTATGCCAGTCTATTTATCCCTATATCTAGTTCTTGTGCAAATGTGTTGTATAGGCTAAGAATGCGTGGGACCGTTGAGTGAGAGTAAACAGTTTTATCTAAAGGATTTAGGTGGAAAAGATTTTTTCTCTGCTTGTTGATCTTAGATGTATTTGTGGGACATTATAGGCTATGCCTTCTCTAGCTTTTGGACAGTGCACTAACCCATTACACAGGTCGTATACAAGGGCATTTATATCTCGTCGGTTTTTTAGGAAATGAAGTTGGAGCTGCTCGCAAATGAGTGAAGCAGAGATATTGTTAGGGAAGGTTGGGTAGAACCCATGAAATTTTCTAAATAGGTACCTAACAAATTTGGATTGTACGTTTTCTATTAGTTTTATGTTTTTAATATTTTGGGGATTCCAGATAGCTGAGGCGTATTCCAGTTTACTTCTTACTATAGAACTGTAGTTCTATAATAAGTTCAAATCCCTGTTTTTCACACAAGTCTATAGACCACTTGGATCTATGAACGTTTTTAAAGAAATGATAGGCAGTTGGTAGTTGCAGGGGGAATTTTGCTTCGTTAAATAGGTATGGCCAAATCCCTGTTCTTCACAGGTCTAGAGGTCACTTGAATCGATGCACGTTTTTAAAAAAACGATCGCCAGTAGTATATTTTGACTCCGTGCAAGGATAGTCAAGCATATTTTCTTTCAAATGCAGTTGGGTGCATCGAAAAATATTGAAAAACCAGAGAGAGAGAGAGAGAGAAAGAGATATTTAATCATAAGTTCAATTTTTTTTTTTAAAGTCTATTTTTCCCTTTCCTTTATTTCGATACATCTTCAAATTGCAATTTTTCGTATCAATAGTAAAAAATATAGCCCAAAATATAGTTCTGAATCATGATGAAAAATTAAAATTTGGCTGAATTTTAACAGAAATGGCGCTCAATTCGAGGCATAAATACACTGCCCTGGGATGTTTTTTCCATAGATTTAAAAAATAGATAAACAACTCCCTATGTTCCCTGTGTAAATAAATCTGAAGCCGGGCTTCAGTTGTGTTTACAGCGTTGCCGTAAACCTGTAAGGGCAAGAAAACACAACCACAAAAAACTACCGTTAAAAAAAGGGCCAAGTTCCAGAACTCCTATCCAAAAAGGTTTCGCCAATGAATGCAGTGATATCTTGTTTGCGGCCAAGTTATCTTGGTACTAAACTATTTCTTTTATCAAAACCCGTTTTCTGAGTTCCTCATTTTGTATTATTTTAACTGCCAACTATCCTCTCACTTGGCCAGTTTTATGCAATAGGTTGTATGGAATATTACGACTATATTTTTAAAAAATGACAATAAAACCATCACAAGGAGTGAAACTGGCCAAGTTAGAGGATAGTTGGCAGTTAAAATAATACAAAATGAGGAACTCAGAAAACGGGTTTTGATAAAAGAAATAGTTTAGTACCAAGATAACTTGGCCGCAAACAAGATATCACTGCATTCATTGGCGAAACCTTTTTGGATAGGAGTTCTGGAACTTGACCCTTTTTTTAACGGTAGTTTTTTGTGGGATATCATTACTTTTTGTAAGTGGTTCGTTTCACAGCACGTTTCATTATTTTTTATTATAATTTTTAGGATTCTTCACTTTAATATGCTCCCTAAAACGACACCGTTTAACAGCAGAAATATTGCGAAAGTGCCGTATTTTTTCCTGTATTTTTACACTTAACCTTAGCACCATGCAAAATTTCAGCTTTGTAGGTAGTAGGGAAGTACCTCATAATTTATATACATAATCGAGTATATTTCCTCCCTAAAATAACTCCGTTTAACAGCATGATAAGTGCGAAAGTTCCGGTTTTCAGATTTTTTCCTGTACTTCTACAATGACCCCTAGCACAATACAAAATTTCAGCTTTGTAGATAGTAGGGAAATGCCTCATAATTTATATGCATAATCGAGTATATATTTTGTCCCTAAAACGACACCGTTTTCAAGCATGATAAGTGCGAAATTTCCGGTTTTCAGATTTTTCCTGTACTTTTACAATAAACCCTACCATCATGCAAAATTTCAGCTTTCTAGGTAGTCGGGAAGTGCCTGATAATTTTGATGATCTGTCAGTCAGTCAGTCAGTCAATCAGTCAGTCAGTATCAAAATCGCAAATTTCAGAATTACATTCCTCTGAAAGTTTTTTCCATAGAGTCTTGAAATTTTCAATGTCTTTTTAATGATATTAGGACAATCTCTGTTCCAAATTTCATATCTCTTTAATGAATTGAACCGAAGATACGAAGGTGTGAAAAACCGGGTGAATCGGTTCGTGTAAAGATACACTGCCGTGCTTGCTGGAACTTGGCCTGGCGCACTGCCGTGCGCTCAGATTCCCTAAGCTTGCAATGTAATTTCAGCGATTTTCTTCTTTGATTACTGATCAAACCATACAATTTTATGAAAACTTCTCGAAACAAATTCGGTTATGTGGTCTTTTCTACGCCTTTTACAGTACCTATTCTTTTTTTTTTTCGTTTAATATTTTCACTGTCGAAATATTGCCAAATGTTTAAGCCTCTTTTCGGATATTTTTTTCGCGGGAAAATTTAAATAATAGCAATTGAAACTGATTTTCACGTTTTATTTTTATCACTATCAGCTATCGTTATCAGTCCACGATATTTTTACGAAGGATTTACTCTATTATTATACTAACTGAGACCTTCACAATGGAAAAAGAGTTTCATACCACTCCAGAGGGTGCTTAAAATCCTCTAACAAGATAGCTTCTGGATATTATTATGCTTATAAATCGTTTTATGACTATTTGATACCCTAAACTATGATTATAATACATTGAAAGGCAAATTAACTTCAATTTATTGTGTTTCCTTGGGAATAAAAAATATAATAGAATGTTGAGACTACTTACTTGTGGAAGTGTATTTCAGAATTCTTATTATATCGGTTGGTACAGCCATACGCGCAGAAAAAGTTTAAATATATGGTATACTTTAAGCCAAAAAATTGCCTAGATGACCAGCGGCCGACCAAGAAATTTCTTTTAATTTTACGTTTTCTTGTTTCTATAGGAATTAGTATTCTATAGTATAGGAATGTATGGTATACCTTGGGTCGAAAAATTACCCCGATGACCACCGGCCGACCGAGTTATATCTATGAATTTTAGGTTTTCTTGTCCCTAAGACCATGCGACATCATAATCAGAAATAAAAATATAGCATCAATGTCTTTTTATGATATAAGGAGAATCTCTGTTCCAAATTTCATATCTCAATGATCAATTGAACCGAAGATATGAGGGTGTGAAAAACCGGGTGAATCGCTTCCTGTAAAGATACACTGCCGTGCTTGCTGGAACTTGGCCTGGCGCACTGCCGTGCGCTCAGATATGGTATACTTTAGGCCGAAAAATTGCCCCGATGACCACCGGCCGACCAAGTTATATCTATCATGTTTACGTTTTCTTGTCCCTAAGACCATGCGACATCATAATCAGAAATAAAAATATAGCATCGAGGCTCTCGAAAAATTGGAAAAATATATAACTACGAGCTGGACATGAGGCTAGTATAGGAATATATGGTATACTTTAGGCCGAAAAATTGCCCGATGACCACCGGCCGACCAAGTTATATCTATGAATTTTCGTTTGTTTTCTTAAGACCATGTGACATATAATCAGAAATAAAATATAGCATCGAGGCTCTCGAAAAATTGGAAAAATATATAATACGAGCTGGACATGAGGCTAGTATAGAATATATGGTATACTTTAGGCCAAAAATTGCCGATGACCACCGGCCGACCAAGTTATATCTTCAATTTTACGTTTTCTTGTCCTAATACATGCGACATATAATCAGAATAAAAATATAGCATCGACGCTCTCGAAAATTGGAAAAATATATAATTACGAGTGGACATGAGGTAGTATAGGAATATATGGTATACTTTAGGCCGAAAAATTGCCCGATGACCACGGCCGACCAAGTTATACCCATTTTTACGTTTTCTTGTTCTAAGACCTGTGACATTATAATCAGAAATAAAAATATAGCATCGAGGCTCTCGAAAAATTGGAAAAATATATAACTACGAGTGGACATGGGGCTAGTATAGGAATATATGGTATACTTTAGGCCGAAAAATTGCCCGATGACCACGGCCGACCAAGTTATATCTATCATGTTTACGTTTTCTTGTCCCTAAGACCATGCGACATCATAATCAGAAATAAAAATATAGCATCGAGGCTCTCGAAAAATTGGAAAAATATATAACTACGAGCTGGACATGAGGTAGTATAGGAATATATGGTATACTTTAGGCCGAAAAATTGCCCCGATGACCACCGGCCGACCAAGTTATATCTATGAATTTTACGTTTTCGTTTCTCTAAGACCATGTGACATTATAATCAGAAATAAAAATATAGCATCGAGGCTCTGGGGGGGGGGGGGGGGGGGGGGGGGGGGGGGGGGGGGGGGGGGGGGGGGGGGGTTTTCTGGCTGGAATTAGTATTCTATAGTATAGGAAATATGGTATACCGGTAAAAATTACCCCGATGACCACCGGCCGACCGAGTTATATCTATGAATTTTAGGTTTTCTTTCCTAAGACCATGGACATTATAATCAGAAATAAAAATATAGCCAATCTGAGGGATCTCTGAAATAATTCAATATAATTAAGAAATAGAGGTGGGGTAACTTTAGATGCGGCTTCAACTGTGATGCTGGCTCATATGGTATACTTTAGGCCGAAAAATTGCCCCGATGACCACCGGCCGACCAAGTTATATCTATCATTTTACGTTTTCTGTCCTAAGACCATGCGACATCTAATCAGAAATAAAAATATAGCATCGAGGCTCTCGAAAAATTGGAAAAATATATAACTACGAGCTGGACATGAGGCTAGTATAGGAATATATGGTATACTTTAGGCCGAAAAATTGCCCCGATGACCACCGGCCGACCAAGTTATATCTATGAATTTTACGTTTTCGTTTTCTAAGACCATGTGACATTATAATCAGAAATAAAAATATAGCATCGAGGCTCTCGAAAAATTGGAAAAATATATAACTACGAGCTGGACATGAGGCTAGTATAGAATATATGGTATACTTTAGGCCAAAAATTGCCCCGATGACCACCGGCCGACCAAGTTATATCTATCAATTTTACGTTTTCTTGTCCCTAATACCATGCGACATCATAATCAGAAATAAAAATATAGCATCGACGCTCTCGAAAAATTGGAAAAATATATAATACGAGCTGGACATGAGGCTAGTATAGGAATATATGGTATACTTTAGGCCGAAAAATTGCCCCGATGACCACCGGCCGACCAAGTTATATCCTTCATTTTTACGTTTTCTTGTCTCTAAGACCATGTGACATTATAATCAGAAATAAAAATATAGCATCGAGGCTCTCGAAAAATTGGAAAAATATATAACTACGAGCTGGACATGAGGCTAGTATAGGAATATATGGTATACTTTAGGCCGAAAAATTGCCCCGATGACCACCGGCCGACCAAGTTATATCTATCATGTTTACGTTTTCTTGTCTCTAAGACCATGTGACATTATAATCAGAAATAAAAATATAGCATCGAGGCTCTCGAAAAATTGGAAAAATATATAACTACGAGCTGGACATGAGGCTAGTATAGGAATATATGGTATACTTTAGGCCGAAAAATTGCCCCGATGACCACTGGCCGACCAAGTTATATCTATGAATTTTACGTTTTCGTGTCTCTAAGACCATGTGACATTATAATCAGAAATAAAAATATAGCATCGAGGCTCTCGAAAAATTAGAAAAATATATAACTACGAGCTGGACATGAGGCTAGTATAGGAATATATGGTATACTTTAGGCCGAAAAATTGCCCCGATGACCACCGGCCGACCAAGTTATATCTATGAATTTTACGTTTTCTTGTCCCTAAGACCATGCGACATCATAATCAGAAATAAAAATATAGCATCGACGCTCTCGAAAAATTGGAAAAATATATAACTACGAGCTGGACATGAGGCTAGTATAGGAATATATGGTATACTTTAGGCCGAAAAATTGCCCCGATGACCACCGGCCGACCAAGTTATATCTATCATTTTTACGTTTTCTTGTCCTTAAGACCATGTGACAATATAATCAGAAATAAAAATATAGCATCGAGGCTCTCGAAAAATTGGAAAAATATATAACTACGAGCTGGACATGAGGCTAGTATAGAAATATATGGTATACTTTAGGCCAAAAAATTGCCCCGATGACCACCGGCCGACCAAGTTATATCTATCAATTTTACGTTTTCTTGTCCCTTATACCATGCGACATCATAATCAGAAATAAAAATATAGCATCGACGCTCTCGAAAAATTGGAAAAATATATAATTACGAGCTGGACATGAGGCTAGTATAGGAATATATGGTATACTTTAGGCCGAAAAATTGCCCCGATGACCACCGGCCGACCAAGTTATATCCTTCATTTTTACGTTTTCTTGTCTCTAAGACCATGTGACATTATAATCAGAAATAAAAATATAGCATCGAGGCTCTCGAAAAATTGGAAAAAATATATAACTACGAGCTGGACATGAGGCTAGTATAGGAATATATGGTATACTTTAGGCCGAAAAATTGCCCCGATGACCACCGGCCGACCAAGTTATATCTATCATGTTTACGTTTTCTTGTCCCTAAGACCATGCGACATCATAATCAGAAATAAAAATATAGCATCGAGGCTCTCGAAAAATTGGAAAAATATATAACTACGAGCTGGACATGAGGCTAGTATAGGAATATATGGTATACTTTAGGCCGAAAAATTGCCCCGATGACCACCGGCCGACCAAGTTATATCTATCATGTTTACGTTTTCTTGTCCCTAAGGCCATGCGACATCATAATCAGAAATAAAAATATAGCATCGAGGCTCTCGAAAAATTGGAAAAATATATAACTACGAGCTGGACATGAGGCTAGTATAGGAATATATGGTATACTTTAGGCCGAAAAATTGCCCCGATGACCACCGGCCGACCAAGTTATATCTATGAATTTTACGTTTTCGTTTCTCTAAGACCATGTGACATTATAATCAGAAATAAAAATATAGCATCGAGGCTCTCGAAAAATTGGAAAAATATATAAATACGAGCTGGACATGAGGCTAGTATAGGAATATATGGTATACTTTAGGCCAAAAAATTGCCCCGATGACCACCGGCCGACCAAGTTATATTGGAAAAATATATAACTACGAGCTGGACATGAGGCTAGTATAGGAATATATGGTATACTTTAGGCCGAAAAATTGCCCCGATGACCACCGGCCGACCAAGTTATATCGATCAATTTTACGTTTTCTTGTCCTTAAGACCATGTGACAATATAATCAGAAATAAAAATATAGCATCGAAGCTCTCAAAAAATTGGAAAAATATATAACTAAGAGCTGGACATGAGGCTAGTATAGGAATATATGGTATACTTTAGGCCGTAAAATTGCCCGATGACCACCGGCCGACCAAGTTATATCTATGAATTTTACGTTTTCGTTTCTCTAAGACCATGTGACATTATAATCAGAAATAAAAATATAGCATCGAGGCTCTCGAAAAATTGGAAAAATATATAACTACGAGCTGGACATGAGGCTAGTATAGGAATATATGGTATACTTTAGGCCAAAAAATTGCCCGATGACCACCGGCCGACCAAGTTATATCTATGTATTTTACGTTTTCGTGTTTCTAAAACCATGCGACATCATAATCAGAAATAAAAATATAGCATTGAGGCTCTCGAAAAATTGGAAAAAATATAACTACGAGCTGGGCATGAGGCTAGTATAGGAATATATGGTATACTTTAGGCCGAAAAATTGCCCCGATGACCACCGGCCGACCAAGTTATATCGATCAATTTTACGTTTTCTTGTCCCTAAGACCATTTGACATTATACTCAGAAATAAAAATATAGCATCGAGGCTCTCAAAAAATTGGAAAAATATATAACTACGAGCTGGACATGAGGCTAGTATAGGAATATATGGTATATTTTAGGCCAAAAAATTGCCCCGATGACCACCGGCCGACCAAGTTATATCTATCATTTTTACGTTTTCTTGTCCCTAAGACTATGCGACATCATAATCAGAAATAAAAATATAGCATCGAGGCTCTCGAAAAATTGGAAAAATATATAACTACGAGCTGGGCATGAGGCTAGTATAGGAATATATGGTATAATTTAGGCCGAAAAATTGCCCCGATGACCACCGGCCGACCAAGTTATATCGATCAATTTTACGTTTTCTTGTCCTTAAGACCATGTGACAATATAATCAGAAATAAAAATATAGCATCGAGGCTCTCAAAAAATTGGAAAAATATATAACTAAGAGCTGGACATGAGGCTAGTATAGGAATATATGGTATACTTTAGGCCGAAAAATTGCCCCGATGACCACCGGCCGACCAAGTTATATCTATAATTTTTACGTTTTCTTGTCCCTAAGACCATGTGACATTATAATCAGAAATAAAAATATAGCATCGAGGCTCTCAAAAAATTGGAAAAATATATAACTACGAGCTGGACATGAGGCTAGTATAGGAATATATGGTATACTTTAGGCCGAAAAATTGCCCCCATGACCACCGGCCGACCAAGTTATATCTATAATTTTTACGTTTTCTTGTCCCTAAGACCATGCGACATCATAATCAGAAATAAAAATATAGCATCGAGGCTCTCGAAAAATTGGAAAAATATATAACTACGAGCTGGACATGAGGCTAGTATAGGAATATATGGTATACTTTAGGCCGAAAAATTGCCCCGATGACCACCGGCCGACCAAGTTATATCTATCATGTTTACGTTTTCTTGTCCCTAAGACCATGTGACATTATACTCAGAAATAAAAATATAGCATCGAGGCTCTCAAAAAATTGGAAAAATATATAACTACGAGCTGGACATGAGGCTAGTATAGGAATATATGGTATACTTTAGGCCAAAAAATTGCCCCGATGACCACCGGCCGACCAAGTTATATCTATCATTTTTACGTTTTCTTGTCCCTAAGACCATGCGACATCATAATCAGAAATAAAAATATAGCATCGAGGCTCTCGAAAAATTGGAAAAATATATAACTACGAGCTGGACATATGAGGCTAGTATAGGAATTTATATTATGGTATAGTTTAGGCCAAAAAATTGCCTAGATGAACACCGGCCGACCAAGTTATTTCTACGACATTTACTTAAAATAGTTTAATGGCGATATGATTTTAATAAAAAATAAATAAAAAAATCGAATACCAAAAACAAAACTTTGTACCATCAGGATCAAGTGCAGTAGATAATGAAATAATAATTACGTAATGCGTTAGTGTCTAGGTCAAAGGCTCGATACAAATGATAGGCGAAATAAGAAATATTTAAAAGGAAGAAAAAATGGCAGTAAATAGTTCATGGGATGGGAAAAAGGGATTTTTTAATGAGTATTAAAAATAAAATAATCGTGGGATTTTTTCCTAACAAATGTTTATGGTCTTTTGTTGAACCCTGTTGAAAATTCAAATTCGTTGCTACAAATCGTTGTTTATTTCTATTGAGTAAAATTGATAACATTTTTCCTTACTTTTCTTTCCTGGTTCTGAGTTAAGATCGTGAGAACTAAACTAAAGGCTATTTATCCTTGTACATTGTATTTTTTGTTGCTTTGCTATTATTCTTAAACTGTGATTAAATAACTAGTAAGGTCAAAAAATTATACCCGGCGAAGTACAAGTGAGCATTCAAAACGTCCCTACTTGTGAAGGAGTTCAAGATCTACCAGCAAAATGAATTTAGGAGATGTTCAGTTAACCAACGAGAAAAAGGCTGAAGTTATGGCCCAAGTGAAGCAACAAATAGCTATTGCACATCTTCAAGAAACAATTCAGGTATTGTGATTTTTCCACTGAACTTGATGTAATTAATACATTGATTTTAAGTTATTAAGCTTTGTACTAAGTGATCATCATAATTATTGGAAAGACCTAGAAGGGACAAAAACTAAATTAAAATACCTAGAACTTGTAGAAAAGTAATGCAAGAGTTTTGTAACCATTAGGATGTAGGCAATGAAGTTTGTGGTTTACAAGATGCATCCCTGAAAATAGTCATGTTACCACTGTCACCTATCCATATATTTTTCAGATTGCTCAGACATAAGAAATATGAAGTTTGACAGTTTGAAAGTTCAGTTATATCTTGAACCTCACTCATAGGAGGTATCCTTATCAAGCATCATTGTTAAGGGACTGTGATTGGACATTATTATTCAATATCTCCTGTTACTTGCATCAGATCTCCAAATGTTTTATTCCAGATAGGTACTTGTATAAATGGGTACATGGTTTAATGGGAATTTATAAAAAAAGAATTATTTTGTTTTCAGAAAATGACAGAAAAATGTTTCAACAAATGCATATCAAAACCAGGAACATCTCTATCAAGCTCTGAACAAGTAAGTTCTCAGAGGGTACAGAATTATATTTGATAAAATATTACAGTTTTCTCCCCGTAGGGAAACGAAAACTGATATTTTGGGTCTAGCAAAGCTCGACCCACAGTGAGAGACATGTTTATACTATCATACTGCACAGATACCTAATTCCACAAATACACCACTGACTCCCCCCCCTTCTTCACGTTTCGACTTCCCCCCATAATGGACTCTTCCAAGCTGCCATGGTAAAGTCCAAGAGCTGGCTGGCTACCTTGCTTCAGTAGGAGCTGGCAAGCCTTAATTGTGTGGGTCGAGCTTTGCTAGACCCAAAATATCAGTTTTCGTTTCCCTACGGGGAGAAAACTGTAATATTTTAGGTCAGCGCTGCAGCTTGAACCACAGTGAGATTTGTTTGTTATCTGCCAGCTCTTGGCAAAAAGGAACAGAATACACTGTGAAAGTGGAGAAGGTGCTATTTAGCAGACTTTCTCAATAACAATTCAAAATAAGGTAATTGGTACTTCAGATAAATAAATAAGTTCAAAAACGCTCATAGCCTAGTAAG
Source organism: Bactericera cockerelli (assembly GCA_024516035.1). Classification (NCBI taxonomy): domain Eukaryota; kingdom Metazoa; phylum Arthropoda; class Insecta; order Hemiptera; family Triozidae; genus Bactericera; species Bactericera cockerelli. The sequence goes on from CM044960.1 coordinate 476,258, forward strand.
TATTCAAGTACCTACTTAATTATTGTGCAACAATATAAATATATTCTAAAGATATTTATAATCTAATTAGAAATCTCCGAGAAAAACTGGTTGACTCTGTTGGAGCCGCTACTAGTGTTCACTATTTCACGGCAATAATGGCTCAAGAAAGTGGACGAGCATCGCCAGTTTGCTCGCGACAGGATGAAATCTAATTGGACGTGAGATCAGAACTTACCGCAGCGCTGAAACTACCTGCTGAGTACATTATTCTGGCACTCTCAAGGGCTGTTGTCACCCAATTTGCCATCATTGCCCTTGGTGCAGGTTTCACTTTTCCCCTGGTGGAGATAAACAAGGCTAATAGTCCATGTGATCCACAACGCTGTTGTTGTTGATCCAATAGACAATGTTCCAGAGGGAGTTCAAAGTGTTGGGCGACAGGCGACAGGCGCCAGCCTGATTGAGACCTGCTTTTGGAATCCGTTTCAGAACCAAATACTGGCCAGAACACAATATCTGGAGGGACTCGTTGGAGGCGGTCCTCTGTTACTTGCAGGAGCGTCGGGTCGTGTACACGGCGACCAGAGGCCAAAGAAGTAGGATGGCTACGTGTCCAGAAACTATAAAGAAACTGGTAGTTAACGGAGGGTTTTCAGTTATCCATTGACGCAGTTAGTCCACATCCCAGACTTTCCGGTATTCTTGCTTGGGACAAGAGGCCTGTATCCCTTTTAGTGTTTTTTGAACTGGAGGGTGACCAGAGATCTCCAAGGATATATTTGGGTCCACCCAAGAAGAAATAACCGGCGATAAACCTTGAACGTGGAAGGTCTGTGGCTCTTAGTAAGTTGCACTCAGTTGTGGTCTACTGCGAGACGTGGGGTGCCCACCCCGTAGTTTCCAGACCTTTAATTGGAGATTCTGGACGTCTACTGGAGTCTTGTTAGTTGATAAGTCGACTAGGTTGTGCTCCGGATTCTTCAGTTTGATTGGAGCGTCTGCTGCTCTGGCTTTGATGTCCGCTCGCCAGAAGGTTTTCTCCCAGCGAAGGGTTACAAGAAGAGATGTACACGTCGCTGTCTCCAGATGTTGCAAGACGAGGGGGATGAAAAGTGGAGGAGGAAAACCCCCAAGCTCGATCGAAGTTCCAAGGTCTCGTGAAGGCGTCTACGAACAGGGCTTCGTGATCTTGGGGATCTATGGTCACATATGAGGGGACCACGACTGACCGACTGGACGCGAAGAGATCCACGGATGGCGTCCCCAATCTTCGGAGTACCTTTGACGTTGCTTCGTTTAGCAGATGCCATTCTGGTGGACACATGTTTCGGGAGAGGTGATCTGCTATTGTGTTGTACAAGCCTGGGAGCCTCACAGGTTTTAAGACCGAGCCCAAGTTGAACACCAGATGGAGGAGTTTTGAGGTTTCCCTCAGTAAGGCTACCGAGCGCAAGCCTCCTTGTCGTCGAATCTGGCTCGCCACTACTGTGCTGTCCGTCAACACAGTGATTGTCCGATTGGCGACCAGTTCTAGTTTTGACCTTATGGCCCATCTGACAGCGTATTGATGTGCCAGGCCTTTTGCTTTTGAGTCCTCTTGTGTCGAAGGTATCTCGTGGAGCCTATGCTCACTCCTAGTCCCCAGTCCAAAGAACGGTTGACAGAACTATGCCGGCTTGTGGAGACGAGTAACTTGTCCCATCTCCCAAGTGCCGGAGTCACCACAACAGGGTATTTTCTGCTGACTGAGGAATTGGTTGGGCGTGTCGGGGTTTGCTTCAAGCAAAGGATCTTCCTGACAACTGTAGAGGCCGGAGAAACAGACTTCCCAATGGTACTGCGATCTCCGCAAAGTTCAGTAAGCCTATCAGCTTTTGATGCGAGCGGAGTGACCAAATTGGCCGGAAGATGAGCTGTCGCAATAGACTGGTAATGCTCAGAATTTTGTCCAAGGGTAGGGTGACGCGCTGAGTGACTGTATTCCATTCTAGTCCTAGCAAGATTCTGTTCTGCGATGGGTCGGTAAGCTTCTTCTGAGTATTCACTCGCCAACCCAGATACTGCAGGCAATCGAGAGTCAGGCCTACATGTTGTTGTAGCTGATGACGTGATCGCGCAGCTAGTGGAAAGTCGTCCAGGTAGACAATTATCCGAACGCCCCAACCGCGCAGAGTGCTCGCCACCCAGTTGGTCAATTGTGTAAAGGCTTCAGGAGCCGAGGCTAGCCCGAGTGGTAGTCCATGTGTATGTGACACCGAGGTATCGAAAAGCTAGAAATCGTCTGTGCTGTTTCTAGCTTTCGATAGGTCTATTGTCGCAAGAAAGTTCCCGGGCAGGAGGAAAGTCGGAAGACGCTGATGGCTTATTAATCTGAACCGGCGGAGCTATAGATAGCGATTCAGGGCGGTTAGGTTGAAAATGGGGCGGGGTCTGCCGTTTACTTTCACTCGAATAAACATGTGAGAAATAAATCCCGTGGTTGTCAAGGTTAGAGAAATGATTCCTTTCTTCAGCATGTCTAGCAACGCGGCCGACATATCTCTTGATTCGGAGGTTATCAGGGCAGGAGGCATGAGGGATTGGATGTTTCGAAGAGGCGGTCGACAGTTGAAAGGGAGTCGATAACCTGAGATTAGCATAAGCAATTGGGATGGAGTCTGTAGAGACTGCCATTGACTGAGATGCTGTCGAAGTTGTCCCGCCCTGAATTCCCCCAAGGAACCCTCAAAAGCGCCGCTGCTTCTTCCCACGCCAAGCGGTAGATGGCCTGAACTGCGTCCTTCGAGTCGATGGTTCTTCTTTCCTGGAGCCCGCGACATCTTCTCTGCTGGCGAATCTTCGGCTAGCAAGTACCCGTGCGGTATACATTGGAAGCTTAGGTTGAGAGGGTCTCTCTGCCCAATGGCCAAAAGATTGTTTTTTTTTTTTTTTGCTTACGCGGTGTCCCATACGTCATCGCACCAGAGGGAACCGGAGGTAGAAGGCACTTGGCCAGTTTACCTTCACAGAAGAGGTGGGAATCGGACCGCGGAATAGCCGCTAGTAGGCGCTTCAGAGCAGGCTCCGAGGGCATGAACCGGTTCCTCTGATGGGCGATCAACTCGCATCTCTTCCCGCATGCGTACTGTACAGTCTGTACAAGGTCCTGCGAGGCGAGCCTGAATTCAGCTTTATCATCGGTGAAGCTCCTGATAAATCTCACTCTTGTCTCTTGGCTTTCTCCCGCAAGGAAACTCTCTGGTATGTCTCAGGGTCTTTTCTACCTCCTTGTAGGTGACCGGACTCCAGGAGTCAGACCCCCGTTTCTGGCAGGCAGCCCGCAACTCTTTGCTCCGGGGAGGAGGTTCGGGAATACCAGGTTCCTCTCTCACAGTAACTGGATCAAAGTCCAATCCGCAGGGTCGGGAGGTGATGTCAGGAAGGGCACTTTGTGCCGACCAAAGTTCCATCCTCGAGTTTGACGGTCTAGGTTGCTCGGAGAGCATGGGCGAGAGGGGAGGGGTCATTGATTCCTCCGTCTCGCTTCATTCCGAGAGCTCCACAGAGTCCCGCCGAGCGTACCCGGAGGATTGAGTGAGGTGGGGGTTGGAGAGGGATGCAGTAAGTTGATTTAGAGATTCGAGTATAGCCACGAGCGCCGGAACCCCTTTGAGGGATTCTTCCAGCGCAGACAATCGCCCGCTCAGTGCAGAGTTCGTAGCGGGCGGAGAGAGGGGTTTAAAAGCTGGAGCTGTAGGTGACTGATCGCCATAATTGGTGGCAGACGGTGCGTCTAGGCCGCTCCCTGTTGCTAGTCGAGCGTTTACTGACGCACGAGAAAGGATAGAGGGTCTTAGACCTGTAACCACCTCATTGAGCAGTGAGAAATCCTTCTAAGAAGGTCCCAGAGACTTGGCGAAAGTCGTGGGGGTGAAGGACGAGGGCTTGTCCACAGGGCCAGCCTAATAAGACCGCCTTCATTTCTTTGAATTTTCGCTCGGAAATATGGGTGTCCCCAGGAGCGAACAACTTCACCAACTCTAGCGAGGGAGGGCGAACCTCACCCGACTTCTGTCAATTCTGAGGTCTGCCACTGAGGGTAGGGGGAGTAAACGTCAATCTCTCCATCCAGGGAGAAGCGTCGCATCAACCAACCCCTCCCCTGAGGAGGGGTTCTGATGTGTCCCCATCATAGAGGGCACCCATGGGTGTCATCTGGATAAACAGAAGAGAACATGTAGGTAATCGTCGGGCGTGAATGTCCGACAGGCCCACGTCCATGACGGTATTGATGGCCAATGGTACTGACGGCCAATGTGTATGACGACCCACGGCGCTGACGTACCACGTCTATGGCGCCCGACGGCACTGGCGCACGACGGCACTAGCGCCCGACGGCACTGACGGCCGATGGCACTAACGTACGATGGCACTGACAGCCGATGGTACTGACGGTCCACATCTATGGTGTCCGATGGCACTGACGGTCGATGGCACTGGCGGCCGATGCCACTGGTGGCCGATGGCACTGACGGCCGATGGCACTGATGGTGGATGGCACTGATGGCCGATGCCACTGGTGGCTGATGGCACTGACGGCCGATGGCACTGATGGTGGATGGCACTGATGGCCGATGCCACTGGTGGCCGATGGCACTGACGGCCGATGGCACTGATGGTGGATGGCACTGGTGGCCGATGGCACTGGCGGCCGATGGCACTGATGGTGGATGGCACTGGTGGCCGATGCCACTGGTGGCCGATGGCACTGGCGGCCGATGGCACTGATGGCACTGGTGGCCGATGCCACTGGAGGCCGATGGCACTGGCGGCCGATGGCACTGATGGTGGATGGCACTGGTGGCCGATGCCACTGGAGGCCGATGGCACTGGCGGCCGATGGCACTGATGGTGGATGGCACTGGTGGCCGATGCCACTGGAGGCCGATGGCACTGGCGGCCGATGGCACTGGCGGCCGATGGCACTGGCGGCCGATGGCACTGATGGTGGATGGCACTGGTGGCCGATGGCACTGGCGGCCGATGGCACTGATGGTGGATGGCACTGGTGGCCGATGCCACTGGAGGCCGATGGCACTGGCGGCCGATGGCACTGATGGTGAATGGCACTGGTGGCCGATGCCACTGGAGGCCGATGGCACTGACGGCCGATGGCACTGATGGTGGATGGCACTGGTGGCCGATGCCACTGGAGGCCCACGGCGCTAACGTACTACTGGGCGTAGTACGAATGTGATGACCCGACGGGTAGGGCGCTGAGCTGGTCCGACCGGCCATCTCTCAAAAGAGAGAAGAGGGGAGAGCCCCCCGGTGGACCACATTAGGCAGTCGCATGCGAAAGCCACTCAGAAGACAGGTGTTAGAGAGCCAACCTGAAGTCAGGCACCACAACTCAGGGAGGCACAGCAATCTCAGCAACAAAGTGTTCTTAGCGCCGTGGTAACAAAGATACATTTGCACACTCTTGTATCCACGATTGATTATATAGTGAGAAACTAAAACACTAGAAAATTACTATATGTATAAATACTAATAAAAATATAAAAATAAATATGGAAATAACTTAATTCCTGAAAAAACACGTTTTTAGCCAGGAAAAAGTTTATAGGCCTGTGCAGCACAAGAGAACAGAACACACTGAAGCAAGGTAGCCAGCCAGCTCTTGGACTTTACCATGGCAGCTTGGAAGAGTCCATTATGGGGGGAAGTCGAAACGTGAAGAAGGGGGGGGAGTCAGTGGTGTATTTGTGGAATTAGGTATCTGTGCAGTATGATAGTATAGAACACGTCTCTCACTGTGGGTCGAGCTGCAGCGCTGACCTAAAATAATCTCTACTGTAAAAAAAAACCATTGTCATTATTTTCATCCATCTTTTCTACCTATATCAGTTCAGTCAACTGAACTCTTTGTAAAAGAGACACAATTCCTTGCCTTTCTTAATGATATATTGCTGTCTATAAATTTTTACTCAATTCTCAATCATCCATAAAGAGAAATAATGTTGAGTGTCTTTAAATTTATGAACAATTCAAACAGTACCTATTTACTTCTTTTTTGTTTCAAAACATTCAATTTTGCTTAGAATACCATTAATCTTGATTTAGAATTTGTGCTGCTGTCATTGCAATTTTATAAGATGAGAGTTAAGAATGAATGGTAAGATTACTCAGACCCTTTTTGTTGTTGCAGAAATGTGTAGCAATGTGCATGGATAGATACATGGATTCTTTGAACTTGGTCTCAAAAACGTATTCACAGAGGATACAGCAAGAAGCTGGGAGGATACAGTAAGCCAGAAGAAAGAAAAATGACTGGCAGACTGATGTAGATATTTAATTAGGCATAAGGTGAGCTCATAAAACCTAGCCAGCCATGCAGGCCAATAGATGAGAGAAACTTCAAAGCTATTGACTGTCCTCAGTAACTAAATCAATATACTGGAACACTGGGAATCAGTGGTTCAAGTCTCACAACATTGTTTCTCTTTGTTTTTTTCTATATTTTTTATGAGTTAAAAAACTTACAATACACGCTACAATGCATCACTAAAACATTGTCTGGAGATGCAAATGGTGATAGATACAAATGCAAATGTAATATTATTCATAGGCTTATTTCTGTGAAACCAACCAGTTGCTTTCATGCCGGATAAGTAAAATGTTTCTAATTTTGTGTCGTTATCTGTCATTGCATTCTTAGCACCATCATGAGATTTCCTTAGCTTGTAAACTAAAACTGTTCCATACTTTCTAAGTTAGAACAAAGACATGTTAGAGAATGTCATCTCAAATTGTTATTATTTATTTAAAAATAAAACATATTCTGACTGTACCAATTTCCTCACATGTAAGTGGCCCTTATAAAATCAGAAAGTGGTTATTATGTCTGGAATGAGAAAAGAAGTAGTTCTTCGAAGATATGCAAAATAATAATAGCAACATTTAATTTAAAACTACATGAAACATAAGGCACATCATTACATTTATTACTTATAAATAAATAACAAGTTAAATTCATCACTTGCTCCAGCTGTAAGAACTATCAAAAATAAACTGTTTGCTAAACTCTCCTAACCTAGTTTAAAATTACTTTTAATATTATGGAATCCTGAGTTGTTTGTGTAGTGGTATAAGTAAGTATAAGGCAATTGGTGTAGATACAAAACTCAGTAGACCCATGGAATTTCAACCTAAAAGTGAGTCCAGAAAGCGGGAGAAATCATTAAACACAAAAATTAATGTTGTTATTTCAGACATGACATCAACCTTATATGTGGTTGTACTAATGTCATGTGAGACATGATATTGACCTTATCTGAGGTCGAACTTTTTTTCCCAACCAGTTGTACAAGGTTTCTTGTTTGTCATTGCAAAAAGTTAAGAGAAACGTGGATTATCTTGGAGAGAAAAACACCTGACTCTTTAATAGTTAGCCCAAGACATATTATTATGTGGTAAAAATCCCAAATGGGAGGATAACTTGTCATGTCCTGGCTTGGTTTCGAACCCACGAACTCTGGAACTTCTGGATTCACAGAGTGCCGCCTTTACCACTGAGCTACCAGGACAGAGCTTAGGTAAAATTTGGTTGCTGTTGCTGAGTTTACTGGTAGTGTACATCCCAGCTTGTTTTAACATACAAAACCAACCAACTATGGTACTCACCATGCAGACATGAGGCAGTTAAATGGGACCTTTTGAACCAATTATGCAGTAGGCAGTTAGGCTACACAACCAATATGAATCACTTCTTGTAATAAAAGAGAACCCACTAGGTAGTGAAGAAATGTAGTTGATGATGAGCTAGTGGTCACAGGATTTTAATGATATTCCACTTTTTGATATCTGTCTTCTAGAATTCTAGATCATGTAACACTCCTTGACTGGAAACTAACACCCGTATTTATGAACAGCGAATTTTGTCTGAGCACTGTCTCAAGCAAGGTATTGGCCATTAATATTAAAGGAAATCATGCTTCAGACCATGCTCTAAAGGCGTTTTCTGTTCATAAATATGGCTGTAAGTTGACAGGGCTTCATTTGAGATGTATAAAATATAACATTGATAATCAGAAAATTTTGGGTAAGAGGCTCATGACTTAAATTGAGCAGTATATTATTTGCTTAAATTTTGTTGACTTCTTCACAATAATCTCCTATACCACTTGACAAAGTTGATATAGAATTGTCTTGAGTGACATCACCCCTCTGAAAAAAGAAAGAAGAAGAAAAAAAAACATCAAGAATTTGAAACCATAAACAATACAACAAACAAAAAACTGCTAAAATCATCAAGATTTTGAAACCATAAATATACAACAAACAAAAAACTGCTAAAATCATCAAGATTTTGAAACCATAAATATACAACAAACAAAAAACTGCTAATATCATCAAGATTTTGAAACCATAAATATACAACAAACAAAAAACTGCTGGATGAAAGATCAATTGCTATTGTAGTAGTAGCAGGTTTTAATTATTGTTAATCTAACAAGGGTCTTACCACTGATCCACTGCTATTCAGTAAATCTTCTGCACTATCAAGATCCTCTTCTATTTCACTCACACTTCCCGTGTCTCCTCCATCATCCAACTTTCTCTTGTGACTAGGACTGTCTTTCAGATCAGGGAGGGGTTCAATATTGTTGATTGTTTTGTGATTATGTTTGATAGGACTTGGTAGGTCATTGACTGTTTTCAGAATGAGTTTAGGGCTAGGTAAATTTTCTGTGTTTGTACTAAGGTTTTCTTCTTGGGATTCATTTTGACTGAAATAGAAACAAATAATTTATTAGTTTTGAATTTGGAAGGATTGGTTAGGATGCAGTTTCATATTTATTTAATACAGGATTCCAAAGAAGGTACAAGTACATATTTTACATAGATGCTTTGTTTGTTTTTTTTTAAGTCTTCTAATTTAAAACATAGTAAATTGAATAGGTGTAAGAAAAGTAAAATAAATAAAAAATAAACCAGGTATTTCTTTTTCTTAATGAAAGAAAAACTTTCAAAGAAAGGTTTTGTTACTTACTTGCTAAAGTTTAGATCTAAAATTAATTGTTCCTCAGGGCGTGGGTTGTCTTTCAGTCTTTGTTTTTGATCCTGAATTCCAAAGTCTCCATTGACTAATTTCTTTTCACTTGGATTTTGGAAATTAAGGGACTGCAGTGTACTCTGAAATGATATTTGAATTTGAGCATCACACATAAACAGAAGTTTGAAAATAAACATAGCAAGCTAAATTACAAAAATATATTTTCATTTTTCATATTGCAACAATATGAAAAATGTTGTGTTCTGAATTGAAATGAATACTAATATTAGGCTACTATCAAACTTACTAGACATTTTATTCTCATGTAATCAAGTTTTTCAGCATAGTAACACATGGGGATCTTAGGCTTAACTTTGTTCTTATAACCTTTCATTGAGAATTTCTGTCTTACCAAAGAAGACAATTTTCTTACCATTTTATTACTAGTTTGATTTATGTTGTTAATACTAGGTTGGTGACTATTGTTGGATTGAATTGCTTCTAGCACTTGACATAGAACTGGAACTTTACTGTTATCTTGTTTTAACTTCAAGTCATTTAATAACTGTTGACGTCCTCTGGAGTTAGTTTGAGCTGCTGGAATGCCAACTTCAGATTCCAAAACAGTCTGAGTAAATTTTAAACTACAGAACTCTAGAAATTCCTGCACTATGCATAGTGCTAGTACACCTTCATCTGTTTTTAAAAGATCTATGATGACATCATTTTTTCTCAATTGTTCCTGGAAAAAGAAGATGATTTATGATTGAGTCATTCTCTAGTCTAAATAATGGTAATTTTTATGACTGCAGTACTGATGGAGGTATCTTTCACAATTGGTAAGGTAGATAAATAATTCCACTTAAAGTGCTACATGTAAACATGTTACATACATAGGTAATAATTTCAGCTTTGGCTGACTTCTGTGATTCTATGAAGTGTTTTGCAAAAGACATGATACTGTATATTTTTCAAGATGTTATGTGTCCACTTAAGATGGCACACTTTTTCTAGACTTATTCTAATGTGGAATCAAGTGATTAGTTTCTTTCTAAAAAACACTTCACAGTGACCAGGCTTCTTATTTCCAAGCATAGAACTTACTTTGAACTTTTCATTTCCTTCAAAAGCTAAAAACACATTTGCTCTCAATTCAGCCTGAAACAAGAGAACAATATAATTTATAAGTTACTGAAAGAAAAGTTATGGTGTAAAATCGTGATACTTCTAAAGAATTCACTTAAACATTGGTGGGTACCAAGGTGTTTTAAGAAAAGGTTCTCAGTCTACCTTCAGCTAAGATCAGTGTGACCAGAATGATAAATTTTAAGACATTAAGTCTAATTTAATTCAAAATATACCATATTCTAGCAAATTCTGCATTAGAGGATATGCAGATTTATCTCATCAACTTTTAAAATTACATGAGTTTTGTGTGGCTGCTTAGGCTAGTCTTAAGTTTCCCATAGTCAAATCCTTGAGGATATGACTAACTGACTAGAGCCAGATTTTCTGACCAAGTGACTTTTCAATATGACACTCCTTCAGACCTTCAGTTTATCAATTCTATCACATAGGTAGTACACTTGCGGTATAAAATTAATCTTACCCTCAGCTTTGATAGAATTCCCTTGCTCTCAAGTGCTTGAGAGACCAAGTCCTTTAACTGACTATCATCGTCTGAAGACATGTCTCTTGGTGATTGTGTTATCTTGAAGAGAGTGGTTTTTTCAAAGACTTTAAAATCTTTAAATTGGAGTCGAGAGTGAGAAACTGTTAAAAATTAATAACTCATTTACATTACATGATCTTTTGATAAACGGAAAAGGAAACTGCCAGGGAAAACTTGAAAGCAAATTAACAAACAAACAAATAACGACGCACTCTTGTGTTGAAGTTTTTCACAAGGAGGTTGAAGAGTATTTCTTGGTGCGGCGTCATTCAACACAAGTTCGCACAGCACAATGGTCTTTCAGCATAAAATATCGATAATCGAATTCACATTTGAAAAATCGTGTTCGTACAACACAATCACATTCAACACAACGGTTACACAGCACAATTTCGTACAGCATAATGAACGCACAGCATAACCGATTAATCGAAAAAAACTTCATTGTATAGACTATGGATGTAGGGGAAGTAGACATACGGGATTTTTCCCAAATCTCTAGTAAAATATCCCACGATATTTTAAAAAACCCTTTAAAAGTAAATATCGCAAAAGCTTAATAAGACCTGGAACATGTTTATTTTATTAATTATTTAACTAATTTTAAGGGTAATTTAAAAGACAAAATCGAAATGGATACTTTAGTCACCGTGGCCGAGTGGGTAACGCACTAGACTTGCACATACGGTAACCTGAGTTCGATCACCGCAGGACAGGATTTTTTCCACTCATACCTCGTAAGGAAAAATTAGTAGCTTTTTTAATGTGAGAAACGACCTTAAAGATATGGAACCCCAAAATTATAGACATTAAACCCCAGTAAAAATAAATAAAATTAATATTATTAATTTCTGTCGCGTGCGGCACTTATAAAGATATAAAGGGGTACTCACAAACAGCTATTCAAATAAATCTCACACAGTCTGAGTGAGGTGGGAATAATAATAATGTGCTTCTTTATGTTATTAAATCACAATTTTAGTGGGTAGCGCAGAATTATAGGACTTTTCCATATCTTTAATAACCCAATATCTTATTTTTGCCTATAATCCTGCCACTGGTCGCTCCTAACATTAAAGCAGCTAAAATCCTGATCCGATGGGTATTGAGCCCAGATCACCGTGAGTGCAATGACTAGCGCGCTAACTCACTCGGCCACGGTGACTACTGTTGGGCGGGAATAGTCAGCAACACGAGCATTTTTGAATTCGAATGGTGACTTATCCAAGTCTTGAACTTTTTTTAACTTCATTGCTTGATTTCAGGATCTTTTTTTTTAAAATAATATGGCTTTCAGCTGCATGGTCATTTCACACGTTGGTTCACCCTCCATTCGCTCGAAACTCACAAACCAACAATGCAAATTAACTTCACCCAGCTTCAGTGAGGTCGGGAATAGCCAATATCAGGAGGGTTCTAAATTGAATGGTCACTCACCCATGTCCTAACCTCGCTGCACGTTGCTTAACTTTAGAGACAAAACGAGAACTGGTTTATTCAACGTACCCTTGACGCTGGGGTTACAGGACTTAAGTCCGACCCTGAGAAAAAGAATGAGAGAAAATTTGAGTTTTTAAATTTTATAATTAAGAGAGAAGAGAAAATTAAAAAGACGACCTGACAGAGAGTAAGTGAGCGAAAGAGAGAGAGTGATAAGGAGAAAGAATGATTGAATAACCCATTAGAAATTTAGAGCATATTAAAGTGGTTTGGGTTTTGAATTGATTTCGTGGAATAATTTTTGAAAGACGGGTAAATTGGGTCTTTTCTTTCCTTTATTGGGTCTTTTCTTTACATCCTCTTCCTAAAAGAAGTCTACAAATATGCAAAAATTGTCCTTTCTGTAAGATAAGGGTGGTCACGGTTGTCCAGTGGGTTACCGCTCTTGGCTTGCGTGCAGCGTACATGGTGACCTGGGTTCGATCTCCAGCAGGGCAGGATTTTTTCGGGTCTGTACTTGCATGTCCGGGGTCCTCTCATACCTCGTGAGGAAACATGAGTAGCTGCTTTAATATAAGCAGCGTAGAGAGGCGAAATTATAAGCAGAAATAAGATAAGGATTATACCGGATACGAAAAAGTCCTATAATTCTGGTCTTTTATTTTATTACACATTTATTTAAATTATTATTATAAGATAAGGAAAGTAAAAAAATGACAGAGGTTACCTTCAAACATTTTATAAATAGATATATGTATATACAGGGTGTCCCACCAAAGTTGGACACCACAAATTACTCGGACCCTGAAAGAGTTTTTGTAAAATAACCTCGGTTTAAAAAAAAAAAAAAAAAACAAGTAGTTATTTTACACCCTGTATGAAAATTTTTGCTGCCAATTGAAAATGCGTATTTTCATTACACAAACACTTTCTATTCTAATTGTTATCGAAAAAATTAAACAAAATCGTTATTCGAGATTTAAAAAAAAAAACACCGCCAATTATGGACACAATACTTCCTCGTGATTGTTTCACATTGTATACACGACCACGTGCCAATTTTGAGATTTTATACTAAATCACTTGTATTTCCAAACCGCTTAACCGATTTTCTTCAAATTTGTTTTAAATGGTATAATACCGTTTTTTCTACATTCTGGATTCCACAAAAAATGCTGTATCGGCAAGTCGTGGTCCTTATTTTTTGACTTTTTTGTCCAAAATTTCGGATTTTCTTAAATATCAGAGTTAAATTATAATTAATTAAAAAATAAATATAAATAGTCTATGTAAAACAATAATAATTATGCATACCTATACATACAAAATTTCATCAAAATCGGGTGAACCGTTCACGAGATATAAGCGATTAAGTAAAAAGTTAGTGGTCAGGCGTATGGTCTCTTTCACCCAGAACCGCTAGTACGAATTTGATGAATTTAAAATGGGACCATCTACAGAACGTCTCCTATATGTGTGCAAAATTTCATCAAAATCCGTTCAGTAGTTTCTGAGATTTGCGCGTTACAAGGAATATTTTTAACAGACCGACGGATCGACAGACGGACACAAAACCAAAGTTGCTCAGGAGGTTATGAAACGTCCAGAAATATGAAAAAAATGACGAAATATGAAATCGGAGCAAAATTTTTTTTTTTTTTTACAAAAACTAAACACAATACTTCCGATTTCTAATATTAGAAATTTCTCGGATGTAAAATGGTCAAAAAACCTACCCTGTATGTAATATTTTAGTTTGAAAAAGTACTCAGAAATTATTTAGAAGTTAAATTATCAAATAAAATTCAGGTCGATTCATTTAAAAATTGAAAGTTGACACTTCAATTTTCCACTTTCGAACCACCCTGTATAAAAAAAATTCATGACCGAAACCGTATGATTAAAACATGTACCCTTGAATTTTTTGTTTTTCAAAAACTCTTTCATGGGCCGGGTAATTTGAGGTGTCCAACTTTGGTGGGACACTCTGTATATCTCGAGCTTTTTAGAACCCGTCCCTAATTTACAAGTAAGTAATATCAACTCGAGTGACATTTGCCCGTATTTCGGGTGAGAGTCGAAGGTTCAGGCGTAAAATATTTCTACAGCCGAAACGGTAACAGATGGGCAAAATCTGACTCTTGTCGACCCCCCTCCCCCTCAACCGATCACACTATTTCAAAAAGTCATCGCCGAAGTTGTGGACTGCCGTCCAGACTTAAGGCTTTCTGGTGTGACGAGTGGAGGTATAGTGATGGATAATTGAGGTTCCCGTCTAGAGTCGTCTTTAGCTTGCCCAGTATCGAGGTATTCTAGCAAGCAGGATAGACTTTTCCTGGTTGAGTTGAGGTCTGCCTCTACTAGGTAGGAGCCTGCGCTGCGGTCGAGTGTTCTTTCCTAGCTGGCCTAAAAACAATAGGTAAAATTCTAAGACCCCAATGAACATGTACATATACTAATAACAATTTTGAATAATCCGGTCGGGTGCTATCGCTTAACAGACAGACAAACGAAAGCCAAATCGTCCAGTACCCAAGTTAAAACAGAACCTCGTCTCTAGTGAGGTCGCTTATTCCTCATGGGGTATGAGTGGACCCCGGATATCCACGCAGAAAATTTCTGCGCTGCCGGGAATCGAACCGAGGTCACCCTGTTTGCTAGCCTACTCCACTCGACCACAGTGACTACTTAATAAAGTAAGCACAGTGATTCCCATCCTATAATGCTAATGTGCTATAAAATTTCTGAAGAAAAAAAAAAAGCCCTCATTATTAGTTGGGTTCAATACAAAATCTCTTTCTTTTTATAAACATCTTCAAAATTTTGTCTGCGGCTAAGTCCAATATCTTTGGTTTATTCATGCTAAGTGTGCCGCGATGCTAAAAATGTTAAGAACCACTGCTTGGCCATTTTATCTTTCTGGCTGCTCTGGTAACTGTAAAATTGACATTAACAGTGACAGACAAATGAAGTGTCACTGATAATGTCAATTTTACAGTCTGTAATTAATTGGGAACCAGGTTATTTTCTCCACCTATGAAACGTTGAATACAAAAATGCGACTGTATTTTTACAAGCTATAGGTGGTGGCTATTTGTTTTGTCTGGGAAATAGAAAACATCAGAATTTCAATTTTTTTTTTTTTTTTTCTTTTATTGTAATAATTAAATTTACATTGTTTAGAAGTGGGTTGACATGAAACATGGTTGCCTAGACAATCTAAATAGACAATCAGGGTGTAAATAAATAAATGAATAATAATACAGGCAGGCAGCAGAAAAGCCGCAGGCAGCTGAAGAGCCAGATAGCCGGAGGCAACAGAAGAGCCGGAGGCAACAGAAAAGACAGATGTCCAGATGCAGCGGGAGTCACTTAAAGATTTGCACGGCAAGTCTCTGAAAGCAAAAATATAGATAATTATTATTATTAAACACTTTATTGGATATACATAGACATAATTATGTACAGTACAAATAATTATTATAAGAATTAAATAATGGAAAGGAAAAAAATAATGTATACAATAGAGTGGGTCGAAAAATCATTTTATTTTATTTAATTAACGCTATACCCCGGAAAAGTTGTGGCTGGTCGAGATAAGAAAAAAATTTTTGGACCACGTCTTTCGGTCGCGCAAAGGCTTTCAAAATGGCGAAAATCAAAAAAAAAAAAAAAAATAATAATAATGAAAAAAATAAGAAAATTTAAAAAAATGTAAAAAAAAATATAATCAATTTTTTTGGTTTGCTATAGCATATAGGTACTAGTTATAAAAAGACCAGACTAGTATAAAGAGTTAAAAAAAAAACACCAATGAACCGCCTTTACCGGTCACCTTTCGAACCCGCGACTTCTGGATTACCAGTAAACGTCTTGACTACTGAGATACCGGTAGGGTCTGGATGGAATTCGTCGTATACTCGTACCTATAACTCTTCTTCGTGAGTTCTGGGTCAATTTTTAAGCTGGTCTGAATGATATACATAATGTAAGTACATAGATTTAGAGGATAACTTTTCAAGGCCTTTGCACAACCGGAAGGGTTGGTCCGATTATATTTTTTTTGGTCTCTGTGGATTTTTCAGACCTTCATGCAAGTAATAATTTCTATGGGGAGTCAGATAAATAAAAATTTTACCTATATTTTTCAATTGCTTGAAAATGGGCAAATTATAATGAATTTTCGTGAAAGTCACAAATTTCAAGGCCTTTGCGCGACTGGTAAAGGTGGTTTCATTGGTGTTTTTTTGAATTCTTTATACTAGTCTTTTTAGAACTAGTATATTCTATATCAAACCAAAAAAATCAATTATCATTTTTTTTAAAAATTTCTTATTTTTTTTTTTTTTCGCCATTTTGAAAGCCTTTGCGCGACCGGAAGACGTGGTCCAATTTTTTTTTTTTTTAGCTCACAAGTCTTATCTCGAACAGCCACAACTTTTCCGAGGTATAGCGTTAATTAAATAAAATAAAATGATTTTTTGATCCACTCTAATATACAATAAAAAGGAAAAAGAACAGAAAAATATATATAAACATGTGTCCTAGCTAAAGGGAGGGGTTATTGCCTATGCCAATCTCTTCCACCCAACATTTGGAGTTCCCTATCTAGATATTTCAATAATAATATAAAAAAGAAGCTAAATAAATAAAAATATATACAAACAACATGTTAAAAAAAAAATTAAAATTAATTTATATTTTCCAAGAAATGTTTCTATGAGAAACTTTATTCCCCATAGTTCATCAGGCAATTGATTCCATGATCTTATAGCATTAACAGTAAAACTATTCCCCATATGGTTAGTGCAGTAGAACCTCGATTATCCCATCCTCAACCATGCGGATACTTGATTATCCAGATTAAAAAAAAAAAACACGCTGTTATTGAATAGGTGCATAGCAACGCTGCTACTGATAATCACAGCTCCAAGCGTAAATGCATGAAGACATCTTCTTATGATTCCTTGGATCAGGCAGTTCTCAAGTGGTTTTTGCAAGCAAGATCTACCGGACAACCTATCAATGACCTGTTGATGTGTGAAAAGACATTGAAGATTAACAAGAAACTAGGAGGGGACAAAATTTCTTGTTATAATAAAATATATCAAAATACATCTGCTTTTACACAAAATCAAAATTCTTCTTTATTACTTGGTTTTTTAGGGTCCTCTCAATTATCCAGACTTTTATATAGGACCTTGATTATCCAGCATACGGGCATACCCTAGTAGACATTAATCCAGATAATGAAGGTTCTACTGTATTGTGAGGTGGAATAGAGAGATAAGTGAAGCGAGTATTATGACTGTGGAATGAAGAGTGTATGAAATGATGAGTGAAGATATGGAGGTGAAGCCTCATTCAAAATTCTCCACAGTAAGCCCAATTTCAGATGTTCTAATCTCTTATCAATTTGTAACCATTGAAGATTTTTTCATTTAGCTGAAACATGATCAAATGACTGAAACACAACACAAACATTCTGAAATGTTTGAAGTAAATTCCCTTTGATGTTTGACATAGCAGCTCCAGTATTCAATCAAAGGAAATATAAGAGAAGTACATAGGAGCTGTTTTGTTTGCAGGGCTAAAACCTTTGCAAATGTTTCAGGGAATGAAACTTTTGATACTTTTCCTTACCAATTTGAACAACCTGAGAGTTCCATTGAAGATCTGGATCTAAAAGTATTCCAAGATTTTTCACACAAGAAGACAAAGGAATAGGCTCAGAAAACAGAAATAACTTGTTGCTTTGGTCTACATAATTTAGGACTCATGGTTCATGGTAATGGAGCTTTGCTGGTGTTTTGATAGTTAGTGGGGGGATGATATCACACTTCAGCATGTTATGATCTGACACACCAGAAACAGGATACCTGGGTTGGCCTCAGCCATCCTCTAGTTGTGTCAACTAATCCATTATTAATTAATAGACTTGATGTTTATAAAAATAGATATTTTTACAAGGGTTTTAGATTTATAATTCCAGATTCTTGAATTCCTTATTGATGATGAAAGAAGAAACAAAATTGAAAATCTCAGAGGGGAAAAAAATCAATGCAACATTGCAGTGGATTTGGGAATATGGAAATAGTGTTAAGTCCCAAGTCCCAGATATCTGGTGGCTCTCCACAGAAAAGATGAGGGTCAGATGACACAAGCCTTGTTTTTTCATTGGGATTTAGTGATACAGGCACAAATAGCACAATGATATGGTAGTGGCAAAGAAGGGAACTGAATTTTTTTGGGATAAACAAGCTTTTAACTAGACAGGCTTGCTGTCTCACAATAGTGATGATCATAAAACCATTCATGCTTATTACATTACTTACTTTACTTTTCATGTCCGGAACAACATATCTTTCATATCTTAGATTGACCAGGGTAACCAGGGTTAGATCTTGTTGGGTACAGGGTTCATCCAATTGATTACAGACAAAGAGATATTCATTTGTCTGCACCTGTCCACAGTGGCAGTCATTATTCTCTTCATATCCCCATTTCAATAGATTACAATAGATTCAATCAAAGGCTGGTGACACTCTAGTTTCCATAGTTCAACCTTGTGGACTTCAGTCACTTCAGTAATGTGAGTACAGCTGTCGATGCTTGTTGTCGTTCAAATAAAACTTTTCTTATTACATTGATATTATTTTTTTAAAATAAATTTCCAATCCTTTGATTGTTAGTTCACTGTATTTTAATAATACACTACTCTTAACTACAAGAAAAGAAAACTAGAAATGTAAAAAATAAAAATTGAGTTAAGGTTATTCCATTATTCCACCCTGCAAAATTCCCTATTTCATAAATAAAATTTCTCTATTCTCTTCTGAAGGGAAACTTTTGAGCTCTGGGTGGGGAAATGGAAAGATTTTATGGATTTTAACCATTTCAAACGTTCGTACAACACAATTTCGCAGGACATAATGTTCTTTCAACACAAATTCACTCAGCATAACGGTCGCACAACATAATCGATTTCGATTATTATGCTGTATGAACTTGTGTTGAACGAACGCACACCTATTTCTTAACATGCAAAAAGTGAAGCTATTTATGTGTCAAGAATCCTTTGTTCATTTTAATTGTTTTATGATGATTCGTAAATGAAGCTGTGAAAATGAATTTGAATTAATACCTGTTAAGCCTACAAAATTCCAGTAGGTATCTCTTTCGAAACTACGAATTTATTTTTCCAAACTTATTCAAAACGAGTGCTGTGAGGTATTTCAAAAAACATTTTGAGAACCGCTGTTAAAAGAATTTATCTGACAACACTGTTGGATTCAAAAACATCTGATACGTCAGTTCCACGTTGAACGCCGCGTTTGTTTATCAGCTTACACATAACTAAAATTTACCAAGATGATGTAGATATTTTACACAGCTCAAGAAGAATTGAATATCAAATTTCTCTTTATTATTTGTGATAACGTTGCTCAAGATACAGTTACTTATTTGGAGGCCTGCTTTTTGAAAAATGAAGTACTTATTTCTTATTGGACTTTTAGTGTTTCCTTTTATTGTAACCACATTCAGTGGTAAGTATTACTTCTGATTGCTCTGTCTTCCAAGAATTGGTAAAATGAATGATTGATTTATAAAAATTAAAGCAATCCTTGAAATTTTGTAGACCATTCTTCCATTCTACTAGGTAGATTTCTTATAATTAACTCCAAAAATGCCATGAAATGCCCTCTTGAATACCAAAAGCCTGAATGTCAAAATTGTGGCTTTTTGGTAAGTTCCAAACATAACATGGTCACATAACTTCTTATATCATCACTATGAAACTAGCATATGTCAATCAATGTCAATATCATAGTTACTGGTCACAAAACTTTTTGTGTGGTATTTTAAAACCATATTTGTACTATGCCTTTTCTTGGTATAGCAAAAAATTCCTCAACACTTGCAAAGTACAAAAAAATCCAGTAGGTAACTGCATGAAACAACACAGGTTAATGTACTGTCTCACATTACTGTGAAAACTCTTTAATCTTACCTATTTCTCTCATCAGGATCATCCATTCTTGTGAGAGCAGAGGAAGATGAAATAGAAGATGATGTGGATGTCGAAGGTGAGCCAGAGGCTGAGGGTGCTGTTGTTGACGAAGGAGAAGAAGATGGGTCACACAAAACAGGGGGTTCCCCGGATGCTGAGACAACCATCTTGTTTACCAAACCCACCTTTGCTCAACTCTCTAACCTTGGTAAGCAAATTTACATATTAGACCCAACATTTTAGGCCACAACATACCTAACATTAAAAAATTATTGTAAACATGTCATTTTAAAATCTTAAAACAGAACACAATACCATGAAAAAAAAAACAATAAAAACAAAAATTAAAAGCAAGACCATTAGAATGTGGTACCAGGCCCATGCAGCACATGTGCAGCATTTGATTACTGAATGACGAGACCGTCCTAATATTATTTTGAAGTTATAACTAGTGTAGATGTACAGTTTGTACAGCCATACAGAAATCTTGATCTCCAGTAGTGTTGGAAAAATGTATGACCTATGATAAAATAACAAAATTAATGTTTTGTAGAAGTAATGTCTGCATGGTATGTGAAATTTGGTGTTAATGAACATATGGACTGTAACATTGAGTTTACCTACCTCTTTATATTATGAAGAACCAGCTGTGAAAATCCAAAGTAAAGTAATGAAGTGACAAATTATGTATTTAGACAGTGTATTTAAAAAATTCCTTGGGTATCTGATATTTACAGTTAAAAAAAGGTAAAATTCCCTCTTTCCAAAACATTATGTAAATTTTAATTTGAAATTTCTTTTACAGACTTACCTGCAGGTGTTGTTGTTGAGTTCCTGGTTGGCTTTGCCAACAAAGGTAAACAAGACTTCACTCTGGATACATTGGATGCTTCATTGAGGTACCCAATGGATTTCAACTTCTACATCCAGAACTTCTCAACCATCATCTACAATCGCATTGTGAAGCCAGGACATGAAGCAACCCTGGGCTATTCTTTCATTCCTGCCGAAGCTGTTGCTGGAAGACCTTTTGGATTGAGTGTGAATCTACAGTACAGAGATGAGGTAAGGATAAATTTGACAAAAGTAGGTATCTAAAAAACAGATCTGGTTTTCTCCCACCAAGAGCTGTTCAAAACTTGTCATTTTATTTCACTTCATGGTGTAAATTCTTTTGTCTAAGGAGTTTGTCTTAACTTATTGATAATATCAAATTTTAAAGTAGTAGTCACTGTGGCAGAGCGAGTTAGCGCGCTAGGCATTGCACACATGGTGACCTGGGTTCGATTCCCAGCGGGGGAGGATTTTTTCTGCTCTGTACTTGGATGTTCGGGGTCCACTCATACCTCGTGAGGAAAAATGAGTAGCTGCTTTAATGTGAAGCAGCGACCAGTGGCAGAATCTTAGGCAAAAAAATAATACAAGAAATTGTAAATTAAAGTGCATGGTAAAGTCCTATGATTCTGCGCTACCCACTAAAATTGTGACATAATAACACAAAGAAAAAGCATTATTAAAGTAATATTTTTGCAATGTCTTAATGCCCTATGAGATAATATAAAAACAAATTAGCAAAAAAGTTGATGGGTATCATATCATATCTTAATTAACTTTCTTGCAGCACAACAACTACTTCTATGAAGGTATATACAATGAAACTGTCAACATCATTGAAATTGATGAAGGCCTGGATGGTGAAACGTTCTTCCTCTATGTGTTCCTGGGTGCGTGTGTGGTCCTCCTCTTAGTCATCGGACAGCACTTCCTGTACTCGGTGGGCAAGAAGCGTGTGGGGACATCTCAGAGCAAGAAGCAGACCGTGGAGACTGGAACCAAGAACAGCAAAGACATTGATTATGACTGGATACCCAAGGAAACATTGAACAATCTGAAGAACTTGTGTAAGTTATAAGGAAGTGTGAAACAAGTTTTCAAACTTTTTTTGTGAGCATAATTGACAAATAACTAGGTGGAGTCCTGTGATTGTTGAAAGTCCTTGCTCACTTAGAACTAGAAGCCAACACTTGATCAGGCCATAAGAAAATAATATTATTTCTACCTATGAACCCCTATTTCTTCCTGAGGTAAATCTTTCTCCCAAAATATTTGGTCCTAGAATGGCTGGATTTATTTGCTCTTTGTTTTATGTTTCATTCCACTTACAGGAATGAAGTTGTTCTCAAACAACCCTATGACATGCACTCATATTCAACTACAAAAAATGTTGGGTATTTCTTTAAATTTTAAGTGGGACGCGTCTGGAAGTATTATAATCTGGTGCCCAGATGCTTTGAGTTAGAGCGCAGACGTCGTGAAGAAAGGGGGGTTTTTAGAGTTTGGCCGTACGGTGTAGGATAGGTGAGGGAACCTCGAGTCCATGACAAGAGGAATGCCTGCGGCGTTCTCAGTATCGGAGGTCTGAGCTGTTGTCTTCAAACTCTGGAGGCAACATATCAGTCCTCTCTTCTCAGCTCAGCTGATTTTCCTCCGTTTTCTCCCGACGTCTGTCCTTATCAAAAAAAAAAAAAAAAAACCCCTATGGCTAAGAGGATTAATTTTTGTGTTTTCTTTCATTTCAGCCAACTCACCCAAGAGCCCCAAAGGCAAAAACCCACAAAGTCCAAGACAAAGAAAAGCAAAGAGAGCAGCTGGGGATGACTGAACTGGAAGAACTACCCATGTGACTCGACTGAAATCTTCCTCAATTCGGACATCTGACTGTACATTCTCTGGACGAGATTTCACTTGAAGCACAATGTTCATTGCTGTAAATATTTCAATACCAAGAAGTCTTTTTGAGACTAGTAAAACCCGTTTTCATCTTGGTTTCTTTAGCTGCAGTTGATTTTTTGTCCATACTGAACTTACAACTTTGATACTATTGAATTAAAGGCATGTATGAGTGTGAAAATTAAATTTATATCTTCAAATGTGATCTATACATAAATGTGCAAAATAATTAATGACAATGCCATTCACTAGTTCTGAAATCATTGATGGAAAATACTGTATACCTGAATCCACATCATCCTCTTAATTATCGTTAGTTAGGGTTTTTTGTAAATAATGTTTCTAATGTCTAGTTCTTTAAAAGTCAAAAATGAACAAACACACCACTTTGCATATGCTACAACTTAAGTAGTTCTTTCTTATGAAGTCTACTGTTTTTCACCATTCAAATATTAGTAATTTATTTTAGGACATTGATGGAGATTTGAGTTTCACAATAAATCATCAATACATTCTGGTCCAATAAAGCAAACTTTTAGCTTTACCAGGAAGACCAATTCATACATTAATTTCAAGTAAAATATGAACATTTCTCTGTCATCCCAGAATATCATCATTCTGTGTTGTGATATTTTTTTTCTTATGCCAGTAAATATCTGTCAATATGATCTTGGAAATTATCCCAGGTTAAGTTGTAGCATATGCATCTATGGCTGTGTTTAGTTATTATCACGTAGGATTTATATTAACAAACATCTAAAAAATCTAAGCATTATTTTGTTTTTTCTCAATAATTGTACTGCTTGTTTTGATACAAGTAGATAATTTTTTTTCTAATGAAAAGTGCGAACTATTCTAACTAGTATTATTTTCTTGTTTTTTCAATTAGGCACTTTAAACAATATTATATGGTCGTTCGTGCCGTTCTTCAAGTTCTGAACAAGGTGAAGGAGGTTTACACTTTTCAGAAATGCCATCAATTGTTGGTACAGTTATTAAAATATAAATAGTTAAGATTTTGTTCTACTGTTGTTAAGATACTTACTTAATATTTTCTTTTTTGTGGTAATACAAACCTTGGGTTTTTTTTGTTTGTGTTTTGAGATGAGAAACCCCTCATATTTCTTGCAACATGCCAAAATACAAAACTAGATATTTTTCTAGTTCATAGAAAGTAACACTAAAAATTTACATTGCTTTTTGCTAAAAGTGTTAGGTTTCAAAACGTCAATAGTTCCTTAATGGAAAACGTGGAGATTCCAAGAACACCCAATTGGATATTAGTATAAATGTATTTTGATTCATGGTACACATTTGTTTTTTTTTTTTTTTGGTCTCCTGTAAAGAAAAGTAGACCCAAGTGGTGTTTTCCTCGATGAAAGATATTTAAATGTCCCATTGACTTGCAAAATTAAGAATATTTATAGCCAGCGTCGATGGCATGTTGAATACACCGGTTCCCTTCAGAACACCGAAGTTAAGCGACATCCAGCGAGGTTAAGACTTGGATGGGTGACCATTCAAATTCTAATTCTCGTGACGCTGGCTTTTCCCGGCCCCACTCAGGCTGGGTGAGGTCAATGTGAGTAGCAGGTTTGTGAGTTTCCTGCGAATGGAGGGTAAAACCCCCGTCGTGATATGACCATGGCAGTTGAAAGCGACGTTAAACCCCACTTAAAAAAAAAAAAAAAAAAAAAAAAAAAAGAATACTTCAATTTCATCTAATATCTAGAATTTTTGCTCTAAATTTTAATTATGTGTGCCCCCTCCAGGCTGGGGGGCCCTGGGGTAGTACTTGCTATGGAGGACCAAAAAGTACTTTCGAGTTACACGTCTCTAAGCCTTCATGTTTTGAGTGAAATCAATAACTTCTCAAAGAAGTTGAAGATTTTAAACTTTGAACGATTGTAGGTTTATTGGTGTTTAACAAGTACCTAATGTCCAATGAAATAACAGTATAGCTCAGGTGAAATAAAAGAATACGCCCGGGGCCAAAAACATGCCATGCCTGTCGTAAGAGGCGACTAAAGGATTAGTGGACTGAAATCAACCAAATCTTTTGATATTTGACAGCAGGTATTTAGCCTTTGTGTGAAACCTTTATCACAGTTCATTGTGTATTTCCCCTTAGAAAGAGTCTATAAGTTTACAGTATTTAAATTGTCTTTAGACAAATCATGAATTTAAGTTAATAACTCTTTTTGTGATGTTAAAAAAATTCAATTTGTTCCAAAGCCTTCATTTTCTAGGGAAAATTCATAAGATATCTCTCTTTTTTCAATGAGAAAGATGCCATATCACTAAATGTCCCTCCTCTCCTCTCAAGAGAAATTTTTCCGAGAAAAGAAAATGTTTTGGAAGCAGTAACAGCAACAGCAACACAGCAACAACATATTTCCCCCTCCTCAGTTTACAAAATAGAGCCTCATTCCCAAAAAACTACCTCTGTAAATACACAACAAAAAATTCTGAACAAGAACACGCTTTTTTAAATTAAAGTTCTTTTTTTGCAAAATTATAGTAAATATTCAAATATATTCAGAATTTTTTTGTGGATCTATTGTAGCTTTTGTGGAATGGTATTATTTAAAGTCCCACTGTTATCTCAAGAGTTCTAACAGAAGGTGTTGATCTAAATTAATTCAATTTTTTCCTTTAACCAGAACTTTTGCCTGCTTTATTAAAACCGAGGAACCCCTTTCAATACTATCTAAACTTAGCTCCTGACCTTTCTTTGGGTAATTCATTCAGAGATACACTAAAATAGTAGAAGAGAAAATAAGTTTTTACCATATAAAGCTAGAAGTTACACCTTTTATCCCTTAAAATTAAGAAAAAATATTGAGTAAGTCATTACACTTATTACAGTTTAAGAACTTTCATCTAGAGAAACAAATTTTTAAAAACTGTCACACAATGAAAAATATATAAATCCCTCATGATGAAAATACGAAAATTCAATGAATGTTTCTTGTTTTTACTGCTAAGCTATTTAGTATTCACATTCTATAATTTATACCCTCAGTGCTACCCTTTAAATTACATTGTAAATTTACTTTGTGAGTACGGTGATTAACCGTGGGTTAGCGCCCTAGGCTTACATGCACGGTGACCTGGGTTCGATCCCCAGCCGAGGTTCACTCATGGTGAGGATAAACGAGTAGTTATAAGTATGATAATGATCAGTGACGGCTTTACGAGCAACAATATTTTTTGCAAATGATAAGTCTCAGTGCTACCCTTTAAAGTTGTAATATAACACAAAGAAATTACTAGCCAGCGTCGATGGCATGTTGAATACACCGGTTCCCTTCAGAACACCGAAGTTAAGCGACATCCAGCGAGGTTAAGCCTTGGATGGGTGACCATTCAAATTCTAACTCTCGTGACGCTGGCTTTTCCCGGCCCCACTCAGGCTGGGTGAGGTCAATGTGAGTAGCAGGTTTGTGAGTTTCCTGCGAATGGAGGGTAAAACCCCCCGTCGTGATATGACCATGGCAGTTGAAAGCGACGTTAAACCCAAAAAAAAATTTACTTTCATATTTTTACTAGGTGTAGTATGTGGATGGGTCATATTTTTCGAAGAGATGAACAGTCATTGTTGAGAGAAACCTGCAGTGCAAAGGTTGATGGTAAAAGAAGAGTAGGACATCCAAATGGAAAGATCAAAATATAGAAAGATATATGAGCATAGTAAAGACACAAATGAAGGAGATTAAGAAGCATGAGACAGAGCACATTTTAGAAACATTGTCAGTGAGGTTAAAAATCTGCTAGGCTTCCGATGACCCTGGCAGTAAATAGTATAGTACATAACAGGGTTCACATATATTTGTGTTTTACTGCCAACCAGGAAAATCAAACGCCGCATATTCAACTACCCTGGTCGGTTATTAAAGATAAGAAACATTGAGCATGAAGAATACTTGAATTGGCGCCCGCCTTGGATTCTAATCTATCCGTCTTCAGATTTTTCTTTTCTTTTCGGCCCTGTAGCTTAGACACCTTGGCAACTATAGGTGCGTTGTGTTAAGATCATTTCTGTTGAACGTTGTGTTGAATTTGTAAAGAAACAGTAATGAAGTGGAAGTAAAGCGAAAAAACCAAGATTCGTTATATCCAAGTATTTGTTATATGATCATCCGACACTGCCAAGACATTAATGACATCGATGCTATTGTAATGCTTTACAAATCCCTAGTACGCTCAATAATTGAATATTGCTCCCCTCTTTGGGCACCTACATCTAAAAGGCAAAAAAATACAAGCATGATTTCTTAGATACCTGTTTCATTAAATCAATGGCTTTTACCCAACCTTCGCAAATTACATACAATATAATTTACTAGCTGAAAACCTACCAATAGAAACAATTAAAGATCGATTTATATCCGCTCAATGTACCTTACTTGCGAAAATTCTAAACTTCCAAATAAACACCCCATACCTCATACCTACTAGTACATACCAAATTTAAAATTCCACATAGAACGATCAGACCCAACCCCACCATTCTATTTGAAATTCCAAAAAACAGCACTAAGTCACCATTGAACTTAGCAATGAAACTGTACAATCAACTTGATGAAAAACCAAGTTTATTTTTATAACAAATTTTAACACAGTATGCAGTATGATCTTCGTAAATGTAATTATGAATGTGTATGTATGTATTGTGTACCCATCCTTTGTCATTTATTGCATGTTGGCGTAGTTACCTTGCTATGCCAGCATGTGTTGACAGTACCATTAAAAATAAAAAAAATATCTAATGCTAGCAGTACACTCTCGCCGAGACTCCCGGCATCGAGACCACCCGAGGCGAGGGACGCGAGACGTACTCGAGACTTGCACACGAGTGCGACAACTACACTCTCGCCGAGTGGTCGCCCAACCAGTCCTTACCTCGCTGGCCGTTGCGTAACTTCGGTGAATGGAATAGAACTAAGTGCAAGATTGAAAAAAACCATGATGGCTCTTATTTTTGGTTTGTAAATTTCGCGTTATATCCATGTGCTGAGGCTTTTATTTCTTTTAAATTTCTAGATAAAATCTTGATTAGTTATTTTGGTTCTTATCACTTGCGTAATGACACAAGTACTCATAGTCGCTTAACTAAATTTTTGCTAGGAGCAAGGACTCTGATTGTTAAGTCTCCTCTGTAAAAAAATATCAATTTAAAAATAAAAAAAAATTGCTGAACTTAGGACTTGAACCACCGATATCCAGGTTACAAGTCCGCCGCATCGAGCAACAATTGAGGGATGACCTTTAAAGAATCTTGATTACACATACCTAACAACACAGATTCACTTCTAGAGTAGCTGGGGAAATATATGATGAAATAAGAGTATTTTAAAAATGTTTGTCTACTTAAAAAAAAATTACTTTAACCTTTTTATGTTTATTTTAGTAACTGACTATGTACCTAATTGCACATTAAGTGAGGCCAGCCAATAAATAGAAGAGAATTTTTATTAGGGTTAAACATCCGTTTAAGTAGTTTTATTTCCACACTTTGACATTCACAAATGAAAAAATACAAAATGAATCATAGGATAACTGCAAAAAACAATTTTACAAAGTAATTAATAATGAGAACATTAGGTGTAAACAAATACAATGAAGAAAGAAAATTTGAACCAGTTGACATAAATGAGATATTTTGTGAAACGATCTCCTTACTGCAAAGAGATTATGCACAGTAATTAATGGTACCCTTACGGTAAAGAGATTATAGACAGTGACTAATGGTACCATCTCCATTTCTTTCATTCCAAATTAATTTCTAGTAAAACAAATTAGTTGCTGACATGTTTTTTGTTGCTGTTATAATTTGGAGCTATACAATATCAAAGGCACCCACAGAACCATAAGACTTCTGATAAATAGGAGAACTAGGACTTGCATTAATCAATAGTAGGTATCACATAAAACAGTGGAATAATCTTTGAATGTATATAATATCAAAGCATATAATATCATAATGCTTAAAGCATTTTCTACCACCTGAGAGTCTCATTATTATGTGGTCACAAACTCAAATTAATGAGGAAAAATGCATGCACTAGGTGGGATTTGAACCAATGGATCCCTGCGCTACCTGGATTACCAGACTAGCACGTTAAGCTAGTCTGGTAATTGAGTCCTTGCTCGGGTGGAGCAATGATCAAGTCATTGTTGTGGACTTGGTTGTATTTAGCCATGAAAATGTACTGAACAGAGGGATGCTCTACGAAAGTATTCAAAATACTTGACTAACAAAAAAGTTAAAATAAAATATTAAGTTTTCAAATTCAGCTCATGTGAATACTTTAAGCTAGAGCATTTTACACCATCTTCCTCATAGTTTGTCTTCAGACTATGAATTTATTCAAACCACAACAATAAAATGGAAAAATGTTAGGAGTTAGTTAAGCTTATAAATAGAAGGGTGCTGAATTTTTTTCTGTTTGTACAAGGAAGATGCTTGAACCATGATTCACAAATACTCTTTGCTTGGTTCAGTACCCCCGCCCTCCTCTACCCCGTGGTCCCCCCCTGCCCCTGGCATTGAAACCAAAGCTACCGCCACCCACGTCTTTACTGAAACCACCAGAAGCAAAACCTTTATTAGCAAAACCCCCTGCACCACCTCCTCTTCCTCTACCAGCTCCAAACCTAAAGCCACCCCTTGGCTCCACATTACCTTGCCCGTAGCCTCCACTATAGCTACTGTAGTCCTCTTCATAGCCCCTGCCATATCCACCAGCACTGCCATAGCCACCAGCACTATCAAAGCCAGACTTCTTGCCCGAAAATCCTCCTGCAGCCGGTCCAAATCCTCCCTTCGGTGCTCCACCTCCAAACTTGCCTTGCCCTGCACCAAAGCCTCCTGCTTCGTAGTCATCTGTGTCAAAGCCTCCTCGTCTTGCACCTCCACCGAATCCTCCCCTCCCGCCTCTGAACTCCTCCCCTCCCCCTCTGCCCAGGGATCGCCTCCCGGCAGCCCCATACCCAAACTCAGGCTCCGGGTCTCTAAGACCAAACTCCTCGTCCAGCACAGAGGGCAATGACCTGGCTGGGGGAGCAGCCGCCACCTCCGCCATCGCCTTGGCCATACCCATTGCAAACGCGCGCCTCTCTATCTGCTCGATCAACTCCGCGGAGGGGAGGGCTGGCTCAGCTACGGCTTTCATCACGGGGGGTTTCTCATGGGGATCCACTTTCTTCAAGCAGGCGATGAGTTCAAGGCGAACGTTGTGCGGGGACACGTCCACAGGGATCACTCGGCAAGGCAGCAAGGAGGCCTCG
The DNA here is from genome assembly GCA_024516035.1 of Bactericera cockerelli. NCBI lineage: Eukaryota > Metazoa > Arthropoda > Insecta > Hemiptera > Triozidae > Bactericera > Bactericera cockerelli. The sequence goes on from CM044960.1 coordinate 506,423, forward strand.
GTGAAAGACAGCATGTTCTTCACCAGGTGCAGCTTGTGACTGGAGTGCAGGTAGATGAACTTCTTGAGGTTGCGCATGTCTGCCACCATGTCTCCCAGCTCGACCACTGCAACACACAAGACAAAACTCCATGAGGATTTAATGAACTTTTTTTTGAGTGAACATATTATATTTGTTTCCCAAAATCTTTAAACCCATCTTTGTTTATAGTGCTGTACGAAATGCCAACACTATGCTTCTCAGTCAGATGGTAATAATTAAATCTGCTCTATGTTGGAGAAATTGGAGGTAGGAGAGATAACCATGTCCTAGTAATATCTATCCCTCAGTGGTCAAGGAGGGTCTGGTAATCCAGAAATCACAGGTTCAAAAAGCCAGGACATAATATAAGTGTTGGGATTAGTGCTGGAATAAGGGGACTCTTTAGTCCTAAACAGGCAAAATAAATAAGGCAATATTATTTGAGAGAAATTGAATTGAACCCTCCATTTGGTGAACTTGCAACTGCTTTATACTCATTCAACCTGAGTGGGACCAGCCTATTCAAAGGCATTTGATAATTACTCCCAGCTCATTTTAATGATGCCATCTCAAAAATCTTGCCACGAGAAATACATAATGTGTGTTGACCCAGAACTTACTTTTGCAGAGGGTTGGTGGATCGGCTATGATGACAATCTCCTCGGCCATGGGTAGCTGATGCCACACTTGCTTGAGTCCTTGCTCGGGTGGAGCAATGATGAAGTCAATGTTGCGGACTTTGTTGTATTTAGCCATGAACTGGGCCTTCTTGATGTTCCACTTGGATGGGTCAATAGCAATCACATGCATTGCTCTCTGTAACAATAAAAATGCAGCTCTTGAAATTGACAATGATTAGGAAAATCTTACTTACAACATAAGACATTCTTATGCATAAAAAAAAATATTTTTTAAAAATGTAATGCCAATGTTGCTCTTTCTCAAGCTTATATTTTGTCAAATCACTACACTTACAGATGACTATATACATTTTGGTTTTGTTTTTTAATAATTTAAATTCACACATACTTCTTAGAATACTACTCTACTCTCTGTCCATGTTTATAGACAGAAAAAATTGCATCATAGTTCAAGAAAGAAAATTTTTGGTGAATAAACAGTGGTCTATCTATCGTTCATATACTGTGTTATCATCACATACCTTGGCAGCTAGAATAGCAAGCTCTCCACAGCCACACCAGAGATCAATAACCAGAGTGTAGCGTTTCTTGGCATCAGTCAAATCCAGTGCCTTCTGGAACAGCAACTCTGCTGCGTAGGTGTTGATGCGGAAAAAGATTCCTGGAGTGACCACAAGGGATATGTCAATCAGACGCTCCACCAGGAATTCTTCTCCATGCGCATGTAAGAAGTCCAGTTCAAATGCTTTTTTGTTGGAACTGAAAAAATTAAATGAGAGAGAAGTTTAAAAATTGGTTTTCTATTATAACAGAAACGAAAGGCTCATACACTAATTTAAATGTTGTTATAGATAATTTTCCAACAACTTGTACCTGAATGTCAGTGTGACAAGAACCTAAGGTCAATATGCATCAAAAGTACAAGTTATCAACATAAATTATATTTATTGATTTAAATACACTCTGTAGATATTCAGCCACAACTTCTGCAGAGGTAAATACTTCTATCTCTTGATGTTAAGCTTGTAGGTTTGAATACCAGCCAAGATAGGATTAAAAAAATTGGCTAGTGCAATGTTTGTAACATTTTCCACTGTGATGTTACATACACATTCCAGTAGATCTTTAAGAAAAATATTAATAATGTAATTGAGAAGACGACATTAGGGTCATTATTGCAACAAATATAATGTAATCTGTCAATATTACTAAAGGTAAAGCTAAAGTTTTCCTTTACACATACCTTAAGAGGGTATGTGATTTAATTTATAATTGAATAAGAAACTTACTCTTCTTTACGTGGTTGAATGAAAATGGACTTGATCTTATGTGTGAGAGTGTAGTCATCTGTATAATATTTGACCAGTTCATTCTTCAACTCTTTCAGTGATTCCTGATTGTCATCTCGCACAATTGCAATGATCATATGATCACCAGCTCTTGTGCTGCGGATGTATAGGTTGAACCATGGACATTTCTCTTCCAGATAGTTCCATTTGTCCAAGAAGTTAGAAAAGTCCTGAGAATTAACATGAGGAACATATTTTAGGCTTGTTCAACCAGATAAAACGGAATCTCAAAATCAACTGTTTAATACATTTAGGTATTTTGATATAAACATATTCAATGACAGATGTCTATGCTCAGTGAGTAAATTGCTCAAAAAATTAACCTACAAGGATACCAACCTTGTAGGTATCCATACAAAGTTTGTATTTCAAATTTCAATATTCAACAGGAAAGAAGTTGTATCAAGCAAGCATCTAACTTAAGGATCAAACATTTTTATTTATTTTAAGGTGAGTGTTTCACAGCCTTAATTTTGTAGCAATAAAACAGCAGATGCTTGTAGTCTGTGTTGTAGTTTACCAATCCCATAAAATGCACCCCTCAGTAGCGCAAGAAGTGATACAATATTTCCCATTTACATGCTGGGTCAACATGAACGCATTGGAAGAAATCTCTTACAAATAACTGTAATCAAGTTTTGAATACAATTTTTAGGGAGCTCTGAGGATTGAACTTGGGAACTTCTTCATTTCAAGTGAGTATCTCACCACTGCACTAATCATGAGCTCAGTGTATTTTTGTAATACACATATTTTGTTGAGGATTGTCCAAAAGGTTTTCATTTTATTGTAATTCCATTTACTAAATACCAAATATACCTAATTAAGCTAGATACATAAAATACTTACAGTACTATCCAACAGCATAATTAGATCTACTTACCTTTTAAAGGAAAAGTATGAGGAATATTGAGAGGACTGAAAATATGATGTTTGAATGTTTTTCAATTATTTTTCAATTTCCATAACAAGGATTCTTTTTATTTCACTCAGTGTTTAATTTGACATGGTACTTGGGGTAGAATAGAAGCAATTTGGTGTATACTAAATAAAATTTAAATATTGGTGCAAGTTTGTTGCTATTGAAATTGATTTTTTGTACTATTGAAATTGATTTAATAAGAATTTGTTTGGCACCTCCATGCCATAATTTTCAATGTCATAACATCCTAATAATAAATACTATAGGATTTGCAGACTAAAAAATATTTTTTGATTATTTTGTATGCAGAGCAAACTGATGTCATAACGTGATTTTAGAAAGTAATTTTCATATGTTGAAAAACAAAGAATTTTTGCATGGATAACTTTTCCTTCTCAAATAGCTTTCAAGAAGAATGTTTGTTGAGACGGATTAACTTTCTAATGGCCATAATTCTTGGATTACTTAAGTATAGTTTTTAAATTTTGTTCTAATTCTTTCAATTTTAAATGTTTCAATAAACTAACCTTGATTTACATAATTTGTAAAACACCATTTTTCTAAAGTAGGATAGATGAAAATACAAATGTGGTCTCACATTTTCAGTTAAGAAAATTTTAGAAAAGATTTTTTTTGCAATAAAATTAAATTTACTCTTTAGAAGAAATACAATTTTTGAATTTTCCATGTAACATGGAGTTTACCTGTGCAATCTCAATCATTGAAGGAGGCAAATGAATAAGGAGTTCCTTAGTGCAAGGTCCAACCTGAACCTTTCCGTCTTCAGCATTGGCTATCCTGGGCCCAGCACATAATTTGCCCTGTTCAGGGTTATAGCCTAAAAATTTGAAAATTGGAAGAAAAATACATAGACACACAAATCATTTTTTTATTATTGAGGTGCAAGAACAATACATCATTGCCAAGATTTTTTTTTTTATTTATATAAATGCAAAGTGGTGGGTGAAAAATGATTGGATTAATTTGTTTAACATTTTGGTATGAACTGTAACAATTTCTATATTTTTGGGTTTCTGTTGGCAAGATGTCCAAGAGTGGTAAAAATTGATAAATCAAATTTTAATTCCATCATTTTTTCACACAAAGGCTCAATGACCAATTCTTTAATTTTATCTGATTTCTGTGGCTGGTGATGGCTCTTCAATTTTTTGTCAGGAATATTTCAACTGTACTGGATTTATTTATTCATAGGCAAATGATTTCACTTTTTTTTGTCTTATTATCTTGCAATGTAAAGTTGACTCTCAACAATTTGAAATTCAAGCAACCTAGAAAAACTTTTTTTAAATAAAAACTAGATAGCAAATTTTTTCTAAAATTCAATAGATTTTCTTTAATTTACTAAGAATGTACTAAAATTCAGTTTTTCTTTGTTATCATTTTATATTAAATCATGAAATTTCAATCACATTATGAATATTTTGTAATAAATGAGCTTACATACCATTACAGTAGGTACATTATGTTGTTTTTTTCTTTTTCTATATTTCTTTTAATTTGCAACATTTTTTCATAAAAAACTAGTATTACACTCTAATGAGAATTTCTTTGATAGTTGAATATTTCATACTATCCTCCAGGTAAGTTTGAAAATTTGATGCATCAATTGTGATTGCATAATTTTGCTTTTGGTAATAAATAAGCTAGCATACTATTCCAGCATATTGTGTTATTAATTTATCTTTGAGTTTGCTACAAGTTACATACAACATGTAATGGGATACGCTTTGTCATCAAAGACTATGATGATGACCTTTTACAAAAAATTCAAGAGTAAGGACAGGTGATTCAAGGAAAGACGGTTACATGTGTAATGATGATAACTCACCAATGGTTAGCTCACACTTGTTCCGGTAGTGATTAACTTGAGGGCATCTCAGGATGGGATCCAGTTTGAAGCGGAGTTCCACAAATACTTCCCTGTACCATTTAGCAAACTGAGGATACTTCTTTTGAAACAAATTACCGTACACAGAAAAGATTTTTTCAGTCTCAGTTTGCTTCTTTTCCAACTGAAAAACAAAATAAAAATTTACATAAAAATGATGAATACATTAAATAAAAGATTATTTGTCTGGTTGAAGGGTTTTAGTGGAAACTTCATACAATTGACACTGTGACCTAATAAGATTTATTGTGATCAGTTGATTTAGTTTAATGAGTACACTGCAAGCAAAAAGCACTTGAAATACTCAAGGATAAAAGACAACTTACTATAGCTTTTTTTTTTAAGTGGGGTTTTAACGTCGCTTTCAACTGCCAAGGTCATATCACGACGGGGGTTTTACCCTCCATTCGCAGGAAACTCACAAAACTGCTACTCACATTTACCTCACCCAGCCTGAGTGGGGCCGGGAAAAGCCAGCGTCACGAGAATTAGAATTTGAATGGTCACCCATCCAAGTCTTAACCTCGCTGGATGTCGCTTAACTTCGCTGTTCTGAAGGGAACTGGTGTATTCAACATGCCATCGACGCTGGCTTTACTATAGCTTTCTTGTGTTCTTAGTTGAAACATTGGGTCCTTGGGCAGCTGAGTCAATATCTTTTCTAAAAAAGATTGGCTCTGCCTTTGCCGCGTTTCTGGTGATTCTCGCTCGCATCTAGCTCACAAGAAATCTAAAAAATAGGAAGTGTGCCTTCCAATTAGGAAGGCACACTTCCTATTTTAGATTTTCCTCTTGTGTTCTCTACTATACATAAAAGAAAGTTTTTAAGTCCTGATTTGAGTTATTCCGAATGTTTTGTTATACTGAAAACCACCATGAATATCAGTGGAATTTAGTATAATGAAACACAACAATAAAAAAAAACACCCAAATGCCATTTTACACTTGTTGAAAATGACCATAAGCTAAACAGTTGAAATCAGCCTAAATGTGAAAGCATAGGTAAAATCATACTTGTTCTTGATATGGCACATCACGTAATGGTAGGGCACCAGCATTCTCTCCATCTCCCTTGAATTTCTTTGCATCTATTGTCCCAGTTTCATCAAATTGACGTTTGACTGCACCATTCTGGAATCAAGCATATAGAAATTTTCAATTAATAGTGTGAGGAAATTACGGAGGGTGTAGCTTAATTGTAAGAGCTATACCATAGTTAAAAATGCTACCATATGAGTAGTATAATAAGTGTGGATTCTTTCAAGTTCAGTGAAAAAGACTCCATGCATTTCATTGGACTCTAACTTAACAATGCATGCTTAGTATTCTCAGTGGACACAACATTGATAGGCACTTGACAAATTGTGCCAGTTTCTCATCTTGATCTTCACATTGTGCCTAGTGTAAAGATCAAGATTTATGGGTTTGAATTCTGATTCTAATGACTCTTGCCAGCAAATATTTATGGAATAAATACATCGATTGATGGTGTTTAGTAATTTATTTGTTAAATTATAAATATGTAAGGTGATGAAACTCCCATATCTTTAGAATACTTTAGATGAGATTGCAGCTTGAGACTTACCGCATTGGCCATCGTTAAGTTGCTTTGGTTCTATCTCTCCAAAAAACACAAGGGGTATTTGTTAATTTAGTAAAAAAATAAAAAATTGGAATCAAGAAAGGACCGGCCACGAAAAATACGAGAGAGATAATTATGAGCTCGAGTGATTAGGATCAAGTTGATGTTTTGTTTTCATAAAAAAATTAATGGCGAAGTGGCGTCGGCTGCGTAATGTTTAGCGGCTGCGTCCTGACTCCTGCGTCGCACAGATTTATACGATATTCCACAACAGATACATATATCTGAATTTTCAAAAGATGCTCAGATTTAAATGATCTGTTGGACTGGTACTCTCCTCAAATTAATAGTCTCGCTGAGGGAAGTAATCAAGTACGGTGCCGACCTATACAGCTCTGTCAAGCTAAAAGACAGAATAAATCTTTGTCGTGTTGATGCCCTTAAAAAGATTGATGGTAGGAAAGGTATCCAGCCGTACATTGTGGAAGTAATGTGCCTGAACCTCAGAGGAAGAAGTTGACCAAAATGAAAGAACAGGGAGAGTAAATCAAGGCCGGAATCCAACTGAGTGCAACATAACCTCCGATCTTCCTTAAAAATCAAATGAGATCGAATAGTACGGACTGAAACAGATATATTGCTTCGCAGCGCTTTGCAATATTTCCCATTCAAGGTCACCGTGACTTGGGTTCGATACGGTCCTTGGTTTAGAATCTTTGGAGGCGATTTGCGGGACCTAGGTACATGCAGTTTATTGTTCCTACTCTTAATAAATTACTATTTAAAGGGAAAATGAGGTAGACCACACAAGATACTTGGAATTACGTAACTAAACTTACTTTGTTATTTCTAAATTTGAGCGCAGGATCAGCTCAGTTGCAGGGCCGTATTTGGGGGGGGGGGCTCCTCGAGCTTGGCCCCCCCCTTGAAATTCTCACTTGAACGCAGGCTCTCGTCCCAGGCCCCCCCTGCCTTGGATTTTTTTTCTAGGTACATTATTATTATACTATTTGGCCCGTCCCCCCTGACGAAAATCCTGGATACGGCCCTGCTCAGTTGTAAGGAACTCACTTGCCATGCGGAAGGTCCCGTGTTCGAGTCGCAATCCGGACAAAAAATTTGGTTTGTTGTTCTTAAGGGATACCTGCCGGCACCTAAATGGGAAATATTGTGCCACTTCTCGCCCATCAGAGGGAAGGCATACTAGGGGATGGATAAGCATTTGAAATGTCACAACCCGCATCTAGGATGAATAATAAAAAAGTTAGTCCAAGTAGGATTCCCTAAAATACTGATAAATTGGGGTTGGGTTCCAAAAATTTAAAGATATCAAAAAATGATCGAAGTAAAACTTGATCTTACATAAATTTCACATCTCTTACCGTTTAGCCAGAAGCACCAAACGCCGCCAAAGGGCGATCGGAAGGCCGCCGCTGGCATGGCGTCACGAAAAGTTTCGTATTTCAAGTATCTAACTTATACCGTTTTTGATATACATATATTATCTCGTTCACAGACAGACACTCACATGGACTAATGGCTGAAACTTTGGATTGGAGCTCTGGGGGTTCTAAATACATGTTTTGCCAATAAAAAGTGAACTTTCTATAAGATAAGGAAAAAGCGACGCTTCTCCACGTGAGTGACCACAGACCAAGAGCCCATCACGGTAAGAGAGTTTATTTTTCATTTTCTACCTTGAACATTTCCCAAAGAAAAATTGGAACCAGCACCCCATCAGTAATAAAACTACTGAATTGGTCCAAATGACACTGGAAAAAATCAGGCTGACTGATTCTATGCCACATATGAAATCCTTTTTGCACTTTTATTTCTCTTGGATGTCAATTTTTACAGTAAAAAGATTATTTTTCTTCGAAATTGAATCAGGTTTTTGGGTTTAACTGTCATAAAAAGGACTCTGTAGTCCTATAAAGCAGATTCTTTAGCAGTATAAATAAAGTATTTGTACATGTTCTCTTAACACGTTGATCGCCACGTCAGGTGAATTCACCTGACACTAATATTTCCCAGCTGGCCCCGTCAGGCATATTCATCTGACATAATTATCCCGAACGGCCCCGTCAGGTGAATTCACCTGACAAAATTATCCCATACGGCCCCGTCAGGCATATTCACCTGACAAAATTATCCCGTACGGCCCCGTCAGGTGAATTCACCTGACAAAATTATCCCATACGACCGAGTCAGGTGAATTCACCTGACATCACTTGACATTGGAGTGTCATTGGGCCCCTGAGGAAATGTAACTCTATAGTGTTGGCGATCAACGTGTTAAAGCGAGTAAGACACTCATGTACGTTGTATGTATTTCAATTCGCCCAATCCGAACGCGCGTTCGCACAAAAAAACACATACACCCACACATCCACCTGAGCTCACTAACTTGGTCTAACAATGAAATAGTCCAAAATCAACACGAAAATATTTTTGTTATTAAAAATCAATTGCATTGTAATTTAAAGAAACAGTAGTTGGTTAAAAATATTAAACATTGTGTAAAAATTAAACAATAAGGTAATATGACAGAAATACCACTCAGCTAAAAGACACAAGAAGAAAAATTTCTGATGAATGAAAATAATCAAATACACCTTTGAATAAATAAACATGATAATTTTGCCTTAAAGTAAAAACACCATAGAATAGTTCACTTTTCTTCATTCAATTTTGATTTCAAGAAAGAAAAGGAATTTGAGTGATGAGGCTAGTAAGAAGAAAAAAAAAATACTATAAACCTTCCTGCCATCACATATGAGTTATCAATATAATGTTATTTAAATCAAACAAGAGACTTAGAAGGAATAACGAAAATAATTGAGCTCAGACTAAAACAGTTTTCACAAATTTCAAAAATAGAGTGGATACCTATTTTAAATTCAACATTACAAATTATAGCAGATTATTTTTAATCCTCGCAATCTTGATTAGGTACATAAACATTGAAAATTAGACTTGAGTTGGTTCACCTTTTAAGAATCAGTAAAATAGATACTTTTCTTTAGACTTTAGAGGATTATGATATATTTATTCATCAATATTTGTAATAGTCTTGGAAATTTCAGAGAGTTGTCTCTGAAACAATTCATCACATGTTTTTAGCCTACAATCACCCCGGTAGTCTTACATGTTCTTGAAGTCTCCCGTCCCATCCAGCATGAAAATGTTTGGATTCTCCTTCTCAAAGTTGGTCGACTCCCTCCCCCTCTCTTCCTCTCCCCATTCTCCCAGCGTTTTCATTACATCTGGCTCTTTCTTCCTCTTCTCTTCTTCTTTCTGTACTTGAAAGAGAAACAAAACGAGACATTGGATCAGGCACGCATTAACAACAGATACTACTTGGACACTACCTGCAACACACAGAAGAGAGGAAGAAGACGGTGAGGAAAATACAGCACTACATGTGAGTGTGATGGTTGAAGTAATATTTAGCAGTTCCACTACATGTGAGTGTGATGGTTGAAGTAATATTTAACAGTTCCAAAAAGGTATGGTTTTAGCATTGATGAGGAGCTGTGGGTTTTAGCTAAGGTAGCCATGGATACAGTGTGGTCCATGTCAGAATACACACATTTTAGCATGAGATCCTCCTCAAAAAAAGAAAGAAAAAAGAAAAGAAGAGATATCATGTGATATGAGACCATTCAATATCTAGGCTTGTCAGGCCAGCTAAGTTCTAACAAGCTTATATGGAAGTCATTCAAAGGTCTATTGCTTTAAATTAAAGCTTCACAATATTTTATTGCATCAGCTTGATCTACCTGAACAGCAATAAACATCAAGATGATTTTAGATTTAGGGATATAATAGACTGTTTTAAATGCTTGTCACTAACTCTACATATATGGAATTAGAATTTTGTTTTTTTTTTGTGAAAAATAAATATGGTGAAAAATAAATAAATCTATGATTTGATTTTGAGTGAAGAGTCTGTAGAGGGTAGCTAGCATTGGTAGTTTATGTGGTCAAGGTGCTAGACTTGTGAAGAAGCTAGTACATGGATTGGATCCCACCCAAAGCTTGGATTAATTCCTCATTTATTTGAGCATGTGACCCATTAAGACTCTCAGGATGCGTTGGTAGAAAATGCTTCGAGCATTAACCTCGCCTGGTAGTTAGCTATCACTAAAGAGTATTATTATAATATTGTTAGTATTATCAGTGGTAGGACCAGGAGATATTAAAACATGCGCTAAGTGCATAATTTTAGAAGGAGAGTTATCATTATCTTTTGCTAAGATTCAATTTTTTCATGCAGCCTTAATTTTAAAAAAGTTTACAGAAAGGAACAAACTCAAGCCCCTATTGTTTAAAATATTACAATTTTGTCATTGTTTGTTGGCTATATTAATTTCATCAAATACAATTATATGTATGACATATAACTTGGAATTTGCATTTTTTAAAATAAATAACTTGCATTAATAAAATTTATTTAGCAAAAAAAAAAAAATTCAATACTACAGTTCACATTAAAATTTTCAGGTTATATCATAAAAAACACACACACGTACACACACTAAAAAATACACACTTTCACAACATGAAACATTAAAAAGTAAAATAAAACATTTGAACGTGTAAGATTCAAGAACAGCACAAAATAACTGTAAAGAAAAACAACGAAATTAATCAAAATAATCAAAAGTAATAAACATTATTAATTTTATTGTTAATATAACACAACACAATTATTTATCAGGTATCAGGTCCATCATACCTTAGCTGCTTCTCTCTTGTTTTGACTGCAAATGGATTATTTGTATATTCCAAATATTTGTTGGTTTTTATCAATTTGTAAATTTAAAGTACAAAATATTGATGAAATAGTTAAGTGTCGTTATTTCACATTAACAGTTTTGTCATTTCTTTTTGTTCTTTTTCTGTTGTCTTCCATCGCTAGATCCAGGTTTGGTTTGAGATTTATTAGAATCTTTCTTTTGACCATTTGGTTGTTTATCTGTAACAATGCTTTTGTCTGTTTCTGACTGATGATTGTTTATGTTCTGAGTGTTCTGAGTTGTTTTCGTTATATCCAAATTTGATGTATTTTTAGAAACAGCTGCATCTTTGAGTTTGCTGTTACCATTCAAGACATTATTCTTTTTATTCATCTCATGAGATTTATCATTAGTAGCCATTTTATTTCCTTTGGTTTTACTCTCTTTTTTCTTCGACTCTGATGGGTCTGTAGCATTTCTATCTTTCTCTTTCTGCTGTTTGTTGGCTCTCTTGATAGTACTGTCTTTACCTTTTGGTATCTCTTTCTCAACTGTGTCCTTAATGATAGAATCTATTTCATTTAGTTGAATGTTAAATGTATTATTGACAGTATTTTCTTTTTCTTGTTCAACTTTATCAGTAATGTCTTTTTCTTGTTCAACTTTATCAGTAGTATCTTTTTCTTGTAACAATGGGTTTGTCATGTTTTCAATTGGTCCAGCTAAGCTCTTATCTGAATTTGAATGATGTAAATCAATAATATTGGACCTGTTTTCACCTGTCTCATTGTTAACAACTTCAAGATGAAGCTCCTTGTCTAATTCAGGATTCACACCTGCTGTCTCTTTCAGCTCGTTTTCTTCATTTTCTTCTTCCTTTTCATTTAGCTCTCCTTTCTCTTTCAACAACTGATCCCTCTTAGCTTTCATTTCAGCTGCTTTCTTTAGGAACTGTTCTTTTTGTTTCCTCTTTAACTTTTGCTCCTCCTCAAAGTCTTCTTCTGTTTCCGCGAAATTTTCTTTCTCGACCTCCACTTCGTTGCCTTTCCACCATCCAAATCTCCAGTTAGCCTGACACCCAGAGGTAAAAAAAAGTACAATGAAAATTGAAAAGCAATAAAATAGATATCAATCATATATAAAAAAATCTATACAGTACTGTACATAACCTGCACTAGAAAATAATGGTAGAATATAAGTGAGGGTGTCTCAAATATGGTTTGGTATAAATAAAATCACGTAAACTAAAGAAGAAAGAAAGCTTATATCAAGGACAGCATCACAATTACAAGATATACATTAAAGTTATTGTCTGACGAAATATCATGGGTTAGCGCTGGGATTTGATCCTGCACCAAACTGTTCACCTCTATTTTGTTAATTAGAGGACTGTTTTCAGACAAGTTTAATAAGTAGAAACAAATTACATTACCTCTGTGTCATGCTTTGCAAACTTGTCAAACATATTGGCATAGATTTGTTTTTCTTTGACTCGAAGCTCTTTGATCTTCTGTTTTGTAATATTCAATTTCTGGATTGCAGCCTTATTGTTTGAGTCAATCTGAAGAACCTTCTGGAAATCTTTCTCAGCCAGCTCTGGCTCATTCAGATCTAAATATGCCTGTCAAATATAGTAAAGAATGAAATAAAATATACATATATATATTTTAAATTCAAGATAAAAATTTAGAATCAACATTGGGGATAGCAAAACTTGCAAGAAGACAATCAAGCTAAATCTAATGATTTTTTTTTTTTTTTTTAAATTTAATAACATGTTTTTTTTTATTTTAAATCAAGAAGATGATAACATTTATAAGTAACAAATTTCCTTCATCTGAACAGCATCTGGTAATGAGCCAAGGATCTGTCATTTAATAATCTGTCATTGAAAAAATCTTTCAAAATGGCAATAGAAAATTATACCTAATTTTCTATTTAAAAAAAAAGTAGGTACAGTATAGTGTACACTCTAGTCTACACCTAGGTACATAATTATCATGATAAAAGAAAACAAACTTACGTTTCCCCGTCTGAAGTAAGCTTTCTCACTTGCTGGCTCAAGTTCAATGACCTTATCACAATGGTCCTTGGCCTGTTTTGCCTGCTGCATTTTGAGGAGGCACATTGCTGCGTTCAAATGACATGCTGTCAGGGTCTTCTTTCTCTCTTCTTCCCCTTCTCCTTCAAAGCCACCATCAAAATCCAAGAAAGTGATGGCCTTCCTATAGTTCTTG
>CM044960.1:519925-586483 GCA_024516035.1 Bactericera cockerelli
ACACAAATATATGATAACTATGTAGGTTTGACGTCAGATTACATTTTCCTGTTGACTACATTTGTTTGTGGAATGGTTGTGACTACTGCCCGTGGTACGAAGATATAGAGTTCGATCCCCGAGTTGTGCAAAATTTTATAACAAAATATTCCGACAGTTAAGTACCTATGTATACAGTATGTCTCAGAAGTCCTGGCAATGGCCTCATAACTTTTGAATGGGTACGAATTTTTGGATTCTGTTTGTTTCTAAGGATAGGAAGTGCCCTATGGCCGATTCACTGGTGATGTCAAAATCCAGGTTCGAACCCCGGAAGTGGCACTTTTTTGATAAAATTGGCCATTTCTTGAGAAATTTATAAGAGAAGGTATTTTTTTAATTTTATATTATTAATTAACAGATAAAAATACTGCATTCCTCAAAAAATAAATTTTCTATCACTATCAGTGGCGGAGCTATGGTGGTTTCAAACTTAAAAATCTGGTTTTTTTGAGACACCCTGTAGCTTTGGTACCGCGGGACTCAATACAGTCCTCAATGATTTAAAATGACGAAAAAAGTGTCTCGAAAGTACTGAAATGGATAAAACTCCGATATATCACCTCCATCAGTGCCGGAGAGCAAAGTGTTTAAAGTCAATAATACTTGTAAGATCACATTTTACCTATTATTTACCTAGGCTTCAATTATCCACCATACAAACACACAACCGGACGTACACTCATTGAGTCCCGTTGACCTTTTTTTCATGTCATTGAGTCCCGTAATTTTAGCAGGTACCTCAGACCATATGACTCATTGAGTCCCCTAATATTTTTGGGTCTACCAGACCATATGACTCATTGAGTCCCTTTACCTGATGTTAGTATATAAGAAGAAGTAAATAAGAACACAGTTAACTTTTATAAAAATGAATACGAGGACAGTTATGACCAAATGTTGTGTTTCGTTAGCCAGCTAGGATAGCCTACCCGACAAACTGAAGTCAGTGATCTATCGTGCAATCTCACCTTGTTAACTTTACCTAACCCTATCTAACTACAAAATTCCTCTAACAAAAAATTCACTTACGCATCAAATTCCAATAGACAATAATTTGTCTATTGGAATTTTTGAGGACTGACCCAACTGACTGACAAATAATAATTATGATCTTCTATGTACAAGTTTATGTATAAGGAAAAATAGGTATTAATTATGTACGGGACTCAATGAGTGGTACGATAACTTCAACCGTTCCAAACCTTGGGACTCAATGAAGCATCGACAAAAAGGGACAAATCCAGACGGGACTCAATGAGTCGCCTCCCCACACAACCATCACCAAATCGCAACTTTAGTGGGTATCACAGCGAACCCGGGGATTCCGCAGTGTCATTACTGAATCTAGAAAGGGACACATTGGAGAAGAAACTCATTGCAATGTCATGAGGATCGAAGAGAGTAAACTTTTAAATCAAATAATTATTTAAGTAGGTAGGTACCTACTTAGGTTCAGGAGTGAACTAATTTTGAACCTGCGTGGTCCTGAATCAGGTTGACTCAAATCCATGATACATAAGTTTTTAATAAATAAACAGGTAGGTTACTAATATGAATGTGAACGATTAGATATCTAGTTAATAGATAAATATATCTGTTTCTCTTCACTTAACTAAGAGTTGAAGTTTGAAAACAACAATGTAGTAGGTAGTAGGTACCTACACATTTTACTGAACTAATCAATATCTATTTGTTGTTGTTGTTGTTGTCGTCATTCTAACAATTGTTCACAAACACAAACTAACTAACTAACAATTGTTCGAACCCTTTTACACTTCAAGACAATGCAACTAATAAAAATTGATTATTGTCATAAAAATAGGTCATTGTTATCCAACCCTCCGGCACTGATGGAGGTGATATATCGAAGTTTTATCCATTTCAGTACTTTCGAGACACTTTTTTCGTCATTTTAAATCATTGAGGACTGTATTGAGTCCCGCGGTACCAAAGCTACAGGGTGTCTCAAAAAACCAGATTTTTAAGTTTGAAACCACCATAGCTCCACCACTGATAGTGATAGAAAAAATTTTTTTTTGAGGAATGCAGTATTTTTATCTGTTAATTAATAATATGAAATTAAAAAAATACCTTCTCATTTAAATTTCTCAAGAAATGGCCATTTTTATCAAAAAAGTGCTACTTCCGGGGTTCGAACCTGGATTTTGACATCAACAGTGAATTGGCCATGGGGCACTTTGTATCCTTAGAAACAAACAGAATCCAAAAATTCGTACCCATTCAAAAGTTATGAGGCCATTGCCAGGACTTCTGAGACATACTGTATATGAAGTAGGTCCTCTGTCATTTATTGTAAATACCATTATTTAATGTCAACTATAAATATAGTTAATAAAAATAGAGGTAAACTTTATCTAATTAAACTAACCTTTATCATAAAATGTTCATATCATATTGGTTTGAATACTGAAAAAATCTAGCCAACTCGAAATTTGACATAGAATACATAGGTATTAAATTTATGAAAATAAAAACCAATCAACAACAAAAATATATTTTCTTTGTATACATTACGTAAACTTTAAAAAGAAATCATTTTCCAAAATTTCAAGTTAAGAGCGGAATTGGATCAAAGAGCGAAATTCAATTTACTAAATTATGGATCTTAAAACAAGTCGCCTTGATTGATACAACCATCTAAGATTGAATGGCCTATTAGCAGTAATTCTGACCCAACCCAGGCCGAATAAGGTTAATGTGTTTGGCGAGATGTCGAAGAAAGGTTAACATCGGAGCAAGGTAAGGTCAATAATAATAATTCCATGTCCCTGATATAGGCACAGGTACCTATTTGTCTTATCACTGTGGCGAGAAGATTATATGTGGCAAGAAGATTATAATGCATAGTTTTGGTGCCACGTTGAAAAATTCACAATATAACCATTTTTCCCCACTATACCCATTTTCTCCCACTATACCCATTTTCCCCCACTATACTCATTTTCCCCCACTATTACCTACCCATTTTCCCCCACAAAACTAATTTTCCCCCACTATACCTAGATTAACCCACCAGACCCTATTAAACTACATATTTAATATAATTATATAAGTATGTAATATATAATAAAGTCCTTAACTATAGTTAAAATAGGTATGTAAAAAAATATGTAAATTTTTGCATCAAATGGGACAAAAAAATGTTAAGTGACTGTATTTATTGGATTTGTCCAGATATATTACAATACCTTATTCTTCAATTTAACAATATCTTATTCTTTTATCGTGGAAAATTAAAATTACCTATGTATTAATTATAGCTCGGTCAAGCCTCTATAAACTCACTTGCGCCGCAACGCGGATCACATAACATCCTAACTAAAGAGCGGGGTTATTGCCTATGGCAATCTTTTCCACCTAATCCTTGGTTAGTGGAAGGACCTTTATTCAAAAGACTTATTTAGTCAAGTGACCTTTTTTTACTAGCCCATGTTTCTAACTTCATGTTATTCAAAACATCCAATGTCATTCACGTTTGTTCAAAAATAAACCAACGTCAGTCTTTTTCTATTTCTGTTCACACCTACTTTGATTAAAAATCGACGATGATAAGGAAATCAAAAAAAAAACGTTGAATTTGAAATTTCAGGAAAAGGCGAGAAAAATCAATACCTATTTTCATCTTATTAAACTAAGTAGACCGGAGTAGACCGGGGTAGACGGGAGTAGACCGGGATCTGACGGAAGTAGGACGCTTCCGGTAGAAACTAATTTGGAAGAGAAAACAGCGAAAATTGCAACACTTCCTACCTGAATACGTTTTCTTATTTTATTTTAAGTTCTTTATAAGAAGTATACAAATAATAAAAAGGATTGGGTGGAAGATATTTTTAGTTACGCCTAAAAATATTCAGTTAGTTGTTTGCAACTCTAGGGGCGTGTCTCAAAGCATTTTCGCACTTTTTGTTATTTTTAATTTTAACAAATTAACGGGCATAGCAAATGTTTAGTTATACAGTTTAGTTAAACAGTTCCAATCCAAATTCTCTAATCTAATCCAAATTCTCAGAGTTGAGTCACCAAACTTTCAGTGTTCAATTGTTCATACACCAAAATTTTAGGTAAAATACTCCAAATTCTTAGTACCTGTTTCCAAATCCAAATTTTCAGTGCTGATTCTCCAAATTTTCCGTGATTGTAAATTATTATTACCTACTATTTCTAATCTGAATTTTAGTGTGGATTCTCCAATTTTTAGTGTTAATAATCCAAATTCTTAGTAGGTATACAGTATACATATTTTTAATCGAAATTCTCAGTGTGGATTCTCAAAATTTACAGTGTAAATACTACAAATTCTTAGTACCTATATCCAAATCGAAAATCTCAGTGTTGATTCTCCAAAATTTCAGGTGAATACTCCAAAATTATTCGATTTCCAATCCAAATTCTCACTATTGATCCCTACTCAAAATTTTCCGTGCTAATTCAACGTGTCGATCGACAAGTTGAATATACCGAATTGTTCTATTCTATTTCAACGAATCGTTGAATCGTTCTATCACAGAAGTTAGGCAACGTCCAGCGATATTAGGACCTGGATAGGTGACCATTCAAATTCAAACCCTCGTGATGTTGGCTATTTTTGGCCCCACTCACGCTAGGATAGTTTGAAATTCGAATAGCTGTTTTGTGTGTTTCCAACGAGTGGAGGGTAAAACCCCCGTCGCGATATGACCATGCATTTGAGAGCATCGTTAAATACACAAATTTAAAGAGAAAGATTTGTGGCTAGCTAACAAGGTACCTGTAGGTTACTTATATTAACTTGCTTTCCAGAACTCACCCTGAAAATCCTTTCCACGTTTTAGGTGAGAAAAATAAAAGAATCAGCACTTTAGAAACAATACTTTCTATACCTTATAGGTAAAAACTTTTGTTTTGGATAAAAAGTTTCACTGAATTTTCTAAAGACTCTTAAAATTTAAACTTTAAACTCTTCAATTTAAGTAGGTAAAACTAATCATTTAATGTGACCGTGAAACATAAACTTACCGTCATGTCAGTGTACGTTTGACTTCATTTCATGGAAATTTGCCATTTTGTGGTTTAGAGGAATGTTTCATAATGACTTCCAAACTCCTAAATCGCAGAATCACTAAATTGAGCTAAATACACTATTTCTATGTATCGTCTATAACAAAAAATACTTGGAAAGTTCTGAAAAAAGTAAAAAAACACTGCCAATTATGGACACAATACTTCCTCGTGATTGTTTCACATTATGTACACGTGCGAATTTTGAGTTTTTATACTAAATTACTTGTATCTCCAAAACGGCTGAACCGATTTTCTTCAAATTTGTTTTATATGGTAGAAAACCGTTTTTTCTACATTCTAGATTCCACAAAAAATTCTGTATCGGCAAGTCGTGGTTCTTATTTTTTGACTTTATTGTCCAAAATTTCGGATTTTCTTAAATAACAGAGTCAAATTATAATTAATTAAAAAGAAAATATAAAAAGCCTGTGTAAAACAATAATATGCATATACATACAAAATTTCATTAAAATCGGATGTACCGTTCACAAGATATAAGCATTTAAGTAAAAAGTTAGTGGTCAGGCGCATGGTCTCTTTCACCCAGAGGCGCTAGTACAAATTCGATGAATTTAAAGTGGGACCATCTACAGAATGTCTCCTAGATGTGTACAAAATTTCATCAAAATCGGTCGAGTAGTTTCCGAGATTTGCGCGTTACAAGGAATCGTTTTAACAGACAGACAGACCGACAGACGGACACAAAACCAAATTTGCTCAGGAGGTTATGAAACGTCCAGAAATATGAAAAAAATTGAAATCGGAGCAAAAAAATATTTTTTTTTACAAAAACGAACACAATACTTCCGATTTCTAATATTAGAAATTTTTCGGAAGTAATATATTCCAGTAAAGGAATAAATTGTAGAATGCGTTAGAGGCAAAACAGCCAATTCCTTCGGGTACCTACCTGTTTGTTAGGTTGAGCTTAGTAAACATACTAGAAGTCCCGACATCCCGGATCTGAGGAGCTGGAGTTAAGGGGGGGGGAGGTTATAGGGGGTGAAAACAGGTCCCATTATTGGATTTTCACTCATATCTCAAGAACGATACATTTTTGTAAAAAACATTGTACCTATGTATGTAGTGAAATGGACATTAACCTGTAATGACCTCGAAATGGAACGAACTTGAACTAATATGACCTTGAAATCAAACGACCTTGAAATAGAACGACCTTCACTTAGAATGACCTTGAAATAGAACGACCTTTAACTAAGACGACTGACGTTGATATGGAGTGACTTTGACCTATAATGATCTTGGAATGGATCGACCTTGAACTTATATGAGCTTGAAATGGAAAAACCTTGACTTAGAATGACCTTGAAATGGCTTATAATGACCATGACCTGCAAATAAGATGAATGGGAATCAGCCGTTCTGATGTATACTTTTCGTTTTATACGTATTATTATTGTTCTAAATGAAAGTTTATTTATTTATTTCTTTATACGTAAAAAGGACTCGAACCAGGACTCGAAGCACGACCTTCAGAATCGCAGTCCACTGGCTGGCTCACTCCGCTGCAAAGTTTGCTTCCAGGTGAGGATTATCATTAAGTCTCAAGTTTTGAAAGTTGAGTATGTACTTATCTACCAGGTATTTTCATTCCTCGAATTAGAGAAAAAGTTTTCTTGAACTTTTTTTTCTCTCGAAAAAAAGTTCTGTTTTTGTTGAAAAGATGATAGTAATTTTTTTTATAGTAATAATAATAATATCGCCTTATTTATACTGTCCGATTAGAACTATCAAGTCCTATTATTCCAGCAGTACGCCCAAGACGTATTATTATGTGGTAAAAATCGCAAGTGGGAGGATAACTTGTCATGTTCCGGCTGGGTTTCAAATTCGAACCCATGTCCCCGTGCGTGGAAGCCTAGGTTCCACGCACGGGGACCTTGGTTCGAACCTTTGTCTGTCACAAGTTTCCGTCCATCCTGCAAGCAGGTCAGATATTAATAAGCGTAGAGCGCGCGATTAGTCCGGGTTCGATTCCGGAAGGTCCCGGGTCAATCCCCCGAGCCGACAAAAATTTGTACTTTAAATTTGGTTACAGTTGTTTGTAAGTGTTACCTTCCGGTGCGCTCGTGTTGACCCAGCACCTAAATGGAAAGTATTGTGTCACTTCACGCCCATCAGATGGGAAGCATACTACGGGATGGGCCAGCTACAACACAGATTACAAGCGTCTACCCTAGCTCCTGTTTCATAGCTATACGAAATGAAAAAGGCTGTGAAGTCCTGCTAGCTCAGAGGTAAATGCGGCACTCTATGTCGCGGGTTTGAAATCCAGCCGGGACAAGACAAGAAATCCTGCCATTTGGGATTTTTGCCACATAATGATACGTCTTGGGCTTACTGCTGGAATAATGGGACCTAATAGTTTTCATGGGACCTAATAAATAAGGCGATATAAATAAAAATACTATTATCCGTCAGATGGACATAGACAATGCTTAGGCTCCTGATGTGAAATAATAGTCCTAATTGGGTATTACAAGTAAGGTGATATTATTATTATTATTATTATTTATTTTTTTTATAATATAAAAAAATTACATGTTTTCGAAGAGTCTATTCTTTCGTACCGGGGTGGGTCATGATTTGTTGCTTCTTTTCTCTCTACGGAAAAAGAAAAATATTGCCTTTCAATTTCTAGCGTGCAACACAGGGTTTCAAGAGTAGGTGAAAAATTTATAATTCAATTAAGAAAATATCGACGAAGGCTCTCCCCTTTACCCTGGATTACTGGATTAACACTCACCCTGCTGCAAAATTTGAGCTTTTCTTTCATAAACTAAAAAACATAGAGCCTCTTCTACAACATATATTATTATGTATGTATATCACCATCAGGTACATATTGTACATAAAAATATTGAACATAAATATAATGTAATCATGATAATAAATACGTATTTATACTGCCCAAATTTTAAGAAATATTTTCTAATTTTCAGTTTTAAGTGCTTAGAGCAAAATAATAGACGTTTTTGAAATACCTCTGTGGCGCTAAGTCACGGATTGCGTACTGTGTAAGATGGGGAAAACCGACGCTTAGCAATGACTTAAGTTATCGATGTTGTCTCCTTACTTTCAACACACTACACAAGTACACAATTACACATACACCATACACTACCACTGGAAGCTATATTAAAAGCTTAGATCTCTTTTAGAATATCATGGGCATGTCACAAAAGATCTATCTAAGGTCGCAGTGACAAAGAGCTTTCGTAGCCGATAGCCCTACCTTTACCAATACCAATACCAATACCACTGGACGCGGAAGGAGCCCAGAACAATGGTCCTGGCGTCCAAAAGGTTCACCCATAATCAATCCTTCCACCACCATGACATTACACATGAACATAAATGTATAAAAGGATCATTTATATACATAAGTTATACATATATTATATACAATGAGGATAAATTCATTTATTCAATATGTTTGAGGTGTGCCACGGCCAAAAACCACCACAAAAACGTTTTATTGCAAAAATGCGTTGTAAGTGCCAAGCTCTATCATATTCTACTTTTCTACACGGTATCAAGAGGAAATATTTTTTTTTCTAGCGGTGAAAATTGGCACTACAGGTGGATTAATTTTGGTGTCTTATGTACCTAAAATGTAATAGATCAGATACATTAATAATATACACTTTTTCACATGGATACCGATAGGCACATCATTGTTTACATTGAAAGGTTAACAGGTGCTTGTCTTGAACATTTTATTATGACGTCATGGTTGGGTGGAAGAGAAAGTTGAAGGGAAATAATTTAATTATTTTCAAATCTCAAGGACCAAAATACATTACTAATGAAGTGAACTTTGTTTTTCCTTTTTTTTTTTTTAAAAAAAATTGGGTTTAACGTCTCTTACAAAGTCTCACAACTAGATACATGGTCATATCACGCTCCATTCGCTGGAAACTTACAAACCAGCAAAACAAATTAATCTCATCCAGCCTCAGTTCGAATTTGAATGGTCACCTATTCAAATCCTAACCTCGCGGGACGTTGCTTAACTTCAGTGACAGAACGAGACCTGGTGTATTCAACATCGAAGACGCTTTGGATATTCTATTCAACTGTGAATTGGTGAGTAAAAATGTTGTTTGAGGGTAACGCAGTACTCCGTAAGATCACTGATGTTAAACAACGTCCAATGAGGTTAGGACTTCGCGGGTGACTCTTAAGTGCGCGAATAGAACGGAGCAAGAGGTATGCGTATGCCCTTGACCCTGGTACCATGTAAAATAGTCTCAACCATGTTAATTGTAAGCGGCCTCAACGGAGTCTATTAGATAAAGCTACCAGGGTCTGAGGGGTGGGGTCTAGGGTACAGGGTGCTCCGCTGTGTCCGCCTACTAAGGTTTGAACCCTAGAGATGCTGAGATATTACCGGTCTAACCCAGGCCACGTGAGGTATAACAATGGGAATAGACAGTCAAAATTTCACCCCTAGAAGCGCCAACAATTCCTTAAATAATATGTTTTCTTGCAATATGAAGTTTCAAAAAAAAATCGCTTGTCCAGCTCTGATGGAAGAGACAAAGCTGCTGACCTGGTCAGGATTAGATTAAGTAACATCGGGCGTGGTGAATGCATGGATGGGTGACCACTGTGAGCATGGAGAGGCTGGCATATCTCTGATCTTTACATTTCCGTCTCTGGTTGCTAAATGTGCATCCGAGGAGATAAGTGAATTAGAAACCGACAATAGTATAGGGAGAGGGAGGGAGAATGAGGAGAGAGAGAAAAGGAATATTATCAGAGGAAGAGATAGACAAAGACAGGAAAGGAGAGGGAGAGATAGGATGAAGGGGGAAGGGAAGAAAAGATAGGAAGGGAGAGAGAGAAATTATCAGAGGAAGAGATAATAATAAATTAATTACTCTTTAGTGGAAGGTAACCACCAGGCGAGGTTAATACTCAAAGCATTTTCTACCACCTTACCCTCAGAGTCTTATTTCTATATGATCACAAACTCAAATTAATGAGGAAAAATTCATGCACTGGGTGGGATTCGAACCAATGGATCCCTACGCTACCTGGATTACCAGACTGGCGACCTTCATCAGACACAGAAAAAGAGAGAGGGAGAGGGATAGGATGAAGATAGGGGAAGGAAGGAGGGAAAATATAGGAGGGTAGGAGAGAAGGAAAAGGTTACCAAAGGGACATACGCTTACACATACGTGACATGTTGCTGATACCTGAACCAGAAGGATAGTCAGGCGTTGTGTTTTTTTGTGACAAGTATATTAAAGTTAGGGTTGGTACTAAATCTCAGGACTGTTTGTAGGTTGACACCTTCATGTTGAAACCAGGCGCGGTGCTAAGGAGCCGCGGAACTGCAGCACCCTCAGACAGTAGAGAAAAAGAGTGGAGAGGATTTTCTCAAGCTAGCTCATACACGAGTAAAATCATCACACATTTCTAGAATAATTAATGCATATTTTTTTTTTTTTTTTACACTTTTATTTGCAAAACAATCATCAACATCAAAAAAAAAAATAGAAGTATTTTTTATTATGTTTGGCATGGTAAACCAAGTCAAACTCTTTAAATACTGAAAGAGCGACTCAATAAATCCCATTTTAGTCCGGTTTAAGTTGCAGCACCCCTAAAACTTTTTCTCACCCGCCGCGCCTGGTTGAAACATTTAAAAATAAAAAAGGTTTTTTTATTTGTAGATTTTTTTCAGAGTGGTGTGGAGATAAAGAAGAACAGGAGAAAAAAATGAAAAGAAAAAACCAACAAAAACGTGATGTACCTATTAAAATCTACTTTGAATACCTGTTGTACCTACGTGTTAAGCAAGGCTGCCTGTTGATTATAAATTGCATGAAATAAAATATTATTCATCTCCATAGTATAAAATTATCTTTGCTCTGTTAAGTACAAAGATATTGCATTTTTTCTATTATTAATTATTTATTTAGGTACGAAAAAATCGTAACCGTGCACTGGTAGTCAAGTAGTTAACGCACTAATCTAGTAATCCAGGAAGCGTAGGGATCCGTTCGTTCGAATCCCACCCAGTGCACGAATTTTTCCTCATTAATTTGAGTTTGTGACTACATAATAATAAACACTGAGAGTTAGGGGGTAGAAAATGTTTTCAGCATTAACCTCGCCTGGTTTTTTTTATAAGTTGGTCTCTTGATAGTATTAAGATAGTGACCTTGCCCTTAAATATCGGCATCTGTTCCATGATCAATTGACAATTCTGTAGGTATAAAATCTTCTAGATCATGTACCTATAATGTTGTGGGAGTTATAGAATTTCCTTTTACTACTAAGAATTTATTTGAAGTCCTATACATCATTTGGTCTGTCAAACATCTATTAACATAGGTCACAATCGAGATAAAGAGTTTATCTCAGTAACAATAATAAAATAGAAACAAAATATCGTAAAAATAATTAAATTTATAAATAAATTTACACAATAATTGGGGGGGGGGGGGGTAAATTCCACAACGTTCTCTATTTTTCTTCTTACAATTTCCCTTTTCCCAAACCTAACTGGGCTCGGCATTGTTCAACCTCAAGGTTTTACGGCTGGATGCCCTTCCTACCACCAACGAGTCCATATGATCTAACGGCCTGGTTACGAAGGGGGTTTTACCCTCCATTCCGTGGGAATCATAACACCTACCCACATTAACCTCTCACAGCCTGGGTAAGGCTGTAAATGCCAGCCTCACGTGTTCGGAGGGAACATAGTTTTCCGTATGAAAAGTTTGCTTCAATCGGTAATAGAACTCAGGAACTCTGGACCATGGGTAGTAGTCGTGTTGTGTTTTGAACCCGCGACCTCTGGATTACCAGTCAGACACCTTGATTACCGAGCTACCGGGACAGAAAAATTAGATGAATTTGGATATTGAAATTTACCTCTAAGATATTTTCAAGGCCAGACTACATTACAACTATGACTTGATTTCAACATTTCAACACGATATACCTTGGGAAATCGATGAAAATCAGGAGAAAATACAACATATTTAAAATTAAATCTTTATTAAAATATTTATATAAAAAAATTAAACTATTGAACATTTAACGAAAAATTAAGTTACATATAAAAAATGCGATTTAAGGTGGTTTGTATTGAATCACTTTCTTTCACTTCAAAGTTAGAAAATTCCATTCAGATAGCTTTTTGTTAAAATTTGTGTACAGCTAACGGGTCATTTTATAGCTAAAGAGTCATTAAATAGCTTTCGATCAGTGAAGTACAATGATTGACAAACCCAACGTACGAGCTATTAAGTATTTAATTACTAAGTACGTACATTCAACTTAAATTATAATTAGGTTAGAAAAATCTATAACCAAAACTAAAATATTATGACACAAAAGAGAAATGATAAGCGACATCTACCTTGGTAGCACCTTATGGCAGGGTACTTCTAACCTGGAGGTCGGAGGTTCAAATTCCAAATGGGTTGAGAATTCTTAGGGTTCTTGAAAACGGGAGGCACCCTTTTCCGTCCCATTTACCTTTTTTTCACCTTATTCCGTCCCGTCGATTCCGTCCCGTCAATATTTTAACGCCTGATTCCGTCCGGTCATCGTAAGGGTTCAATACCCGATTCCGTCCCATATGTTCCGTCCTATATACATAAATAAATACATAAATTATAAATTCAACATTTTTCATCAGTTTATTTTCAATCACGTAAAATAAAAAAATAAAGGCCATGCCTAGGGTTCATAGTATGGTTAGGTAAAATACAATGAAGGCCATGCCTTGAGTTTATAGTAGGGTTAGGTAAAATACATCGACGGCCATGCCTTGGGTTTATAGTAGGGTTAGGTAAAATACAATGAAGGCCATGCCTTGAGTTTATAGTAGGGTTAGGTAAAATACAATGACGGCCATGCCTTGGGTTTATAGCAGGGTTATGTAAAATACAATGAAGGCCATGCCTTGGGTTTTTTTTTCTAGGCGGCACCGAATTCATACATTTTTTTATTATTTTTTTTTATAGTTAGGTAAAATACAATGACGGCCATGCCTTGGGTTTATAGTAGGGTTAGGTAAAATACAATGAAGGCCATGCCTTGAGTTTATAGTAGGGTTAGGTAAAATACAATGACGGCCATGCCTTGGGTTTATAGTAGGGTTATGTAAAATACAATGAAGGCCATGCCTTGGGTTTTTTTTCTAGGCGGCACCGAATTCATACATTTTGTTATTTTTCGCACCGAACTTGTACATGTACAATTGTACATAGCCTAATACATAATATCAGGTACTTATGTACATAGTACATATAGGTGCATAATATAAGTGACGGGACGGAATTCAGTGATTGATCTGAGAGGTTCGGGACGGAATAGAGTATCGACTACCTGAGAGAAAAAACTCGCGGGACGGAATGAGGTGTCGTCCCTTGAAAACATCCGGACCCACTTTTTTGGGTTTTCAAAATGACCAAACTCGTTTTCTTGGGGTATACGATCACTAAAAGTTTTTTTCCCCACACACACTTTTTAAATCAACACTATAAAAATATTACATAGAACATCACTTTAGATTTCTAATGTAAACAAATAATTTCTAACAAACAATAAGAGAAAGAAAAATGAGTAGCTGCTTTGATGTAAGCAGCGACCAGTGGCGGAATTATAGGCAAAAATAAGATATTAGGATAACAAAGATATGGTAAAGTCCTATAATTCTGCGCTACCCACTAAAAGTGTGATATAATAACACAAAAAACAAATTTATTAGATATCGTTGTTTAGACAGAATCCTTTGTTTATTCTTCTTTTCTTTTTTAGGGTTCTTTATTTTACCACCGCTCAATCTTTGATTTAGATCCACTCTTTTGGTATGTATGACCATAGGAGTTGACATGCACCACTATAATCTAATAAAAGATATAGAGATAGATCCATTCTTTAGGGTCTCCGATTTAGACCCAGTCCTTGGGATTCTTCAGAATGCTGATCAGTTGTCCTTCCTTGGTTGTCTCTTCCGGATTGTGCATGTATTCCCATTTCTGAAAAAAAGTCAATTCGTAGAGTAAACTTAGTAAAGTACAAATTATAAATAAATAATACGAAAAAGAACCACAAAAATAATACTACAATATTGATACCATTTAAAATATTCACCTAGATATGTATAAGTACCCTTGGATTTTTTATTTTTCAAAAGCTCTAGTAGGGGCCAAATAAATTGAGGTGTCCTGTATAACCACATATCCTGTATAACCACATAATAATAAGACTCTGAGGGTTAGGTGTAAGCACTAACCTTGAGTGAAAAAGATTGCAATAGGGAATAACCCCACCCTTTAGTTGGGACATCTGTACATATTCTATTAATGTATTTTCTTTTTTTCTTGTTTTTATTATTATCCATTTTGTAATTTAATTGTTGTCATTATATTTGTTCTTTTAATATTCAATAGTAATAATAATAATAACCTCGCCTAGTGGTTACATTCTACTAAATAAATAAACCTTTGTGTGAAATAAGTTAGGTTCAATAATTTATTGTAGAAAAGAAATTATTACATTTTTAAAAAAGAAAATACAATGATGACGAAAAAATAATACATAAAAAATAATAATAATAACTATTTTATTCTTACCGCAGTCAAGGGCAGGGACATCAGTATGGACTCATAGCGAGCCCCTGGTGTCTGGAGCCCAAACTTGGTGCCTCTGTCGTAGATGAGATTGAACTCCACGTATCTGCCTCGCCTGAGCAGCTGCCACTGCCTCTCGTGATATCCGTAGCCGTCATCCTTGTGCTGCTTCACTGGAAAATTGAAGGGGCAATATGAGAAATTGAAGGGGTAACTAGTCAAATTGAAGGGGTAACATGTGAAATTGAAGGTGTAACTTGTGGGATGATAAAAGGTGATTTGTAAAATAGAAGTAACATGTGAAATTGAAGGTGTAACTTGTGGGATGATAAATGGTGATTTGTAAAATAGAAGTAACTCGTGAAATTGAAAGGATAATTTGTGAAATCGAACGAGTAATTTGAGAAACTCACAGAGTAACTTGTGAAATATGCACCGGTTCTCGTAGGATCGCCAAAGTTAAGCAACGCCCAGCGAGGTGAAGACTTCGTGATGCTTGCATTCCGGCCCAACCCAGGCTGGGTGAGGTTAATGTGGGCAGCAGGTTTGTGAGTTTCCTGTGAATGGAGGGTAACACCCCGTCGTGATATGACCATGCAGTTGAATGCGACGTTTTAAAGAAAGCTCTAATCCAAAAACTTCCGAGTCTTAGCTCGTACATACGAGTATTTGTCTAATCCTAATCCTCAGGACGTCATTTCCGGTGGAGCTATTTTTAGAACTCAATCTTGGGCGCTCTCCATTTGGACCATTACCTCCATCTACATAAAAAAAATAAACAAGGATCTTAAATAAAAATTAAAATTCGGGGTTAAGTGGCAGAGAATGCCTAAGGCATTAACTTCGCCCCGGATTACAAGAAAATTGTAAATTTAAATATTATTTTTTCTTTTACATTTTATTTTGTAAATATTGTTAATTCTTATTTTTTATCTCTGTTCATAATTTATTGTTGATTGTTTTTTATAAAAAAAAAAAAGAGTAATTAAATAAATTATTTAATTCATACCCAGAGGCATATAGGAAGGTATCACTGCCTCCGCGCAAGACTTGACGAACTGGAATGTTTTCTCCTGGGAGGGGGTGTCCAAATCATCAAAGAAAATGCCTCCCACCCCTCTCCTCTCTCCTGCGAAAACAGAAAGCAAATACAACTTAACATAACAATTTGGTGGTCAAATTGTTATGTTGAATAGTCAAGTGGTTAACGCGCTAGTCTGGTAATCCAGGTAGCGTAGGGATCCGTTGGTTCGAATCCCACCCAGTGCTCGAATTTTTCCTCATTAATTTGAGTTTGTGACCGCATATTAATAAGACTCTGAGGGTTAGGTGGTAGAAAATGCTTTGAGCGTTAACCTCGCCTGTTGGTTACCTTCCACTAAAGAGTATTATTATTGTTAGAATAATTAATAATTTTGTGCCCATCATTTACGAACTGTGATAAAACACAAACAAAAATCTAGATAGGGAAACTTTAAGGGTTGGGTGGAAGAGATTGCCATAGGCAATAACCCCGCCCTTTAGTTAGGACATATGTATATATTTTATTTATTTTTTTCTTGTTTATATTATTAATACTGTCAATTTTATATTTAATTTTTACCATTGTTTGTCTGTATATATGTTCTGCTAATAAAGAGTTTCTAAATAAATAAAATAAATAAAAACGCTGATCGCTTACCTCTATGCGGAATATAAAAGTAGTCGTCACACCATTTCTTGAACCTGGGATAATAGCTCTTGTCGTGTTTATCGCAGGCAGACTTCAGTGCCCGGTGAAAATGGGTGGCGTCTCCTTCGTTCAAATAGTAGGGAGTCAGATCAGTGCCCCCTCCGAACCACCACTGAAATAATAAAATGAGGAAAAAGTTAAAGAGCGTATTTTTTGGTGGTCACTTACTCAACAACAAAAAATCGAAAAAATCCATGCATTAGAATATCTTAAGAGCAGCGACTTGACCATCTCAAATACCAATCGCCATTCAACGAGGAAATGCTGTGAGCATTATGGGCACTATTCCTGATGGCTTGTGTTTCGAAGAGCTGTTTTATATTTAAATAAATAAATTTTAAATGTGCAAATGAAATATCATTCATTTCCTTGATTTTTTACTTGAATTCCTTGTAACTTTATTTGAATTTCTCCCCTCGAAGTAGCGGTAATTAACGTGTGTAGTAGGTACATAGAGTTCTGCAAATATCTTTCGCTTACTGGAATTTCTTTCTCACTTACTTGAATTTCTCCACTCGAGTCCTTCACTTCAAAGTAGCGGTAATTAAAGTGAATGGTGGGCACCATGGGATTGCGTGGATGAATGACAGCACTCACTCCGGCTGCAAAAAATGGCAGGGATTGGCCTTCACCGAAGTTCTTCTTTCCTCTGTAAGGGACAAAAAGGGGGAAAGAATTATTTATTTTCTATCAGGGAGCATTTGTTTTTTCTTTTCTTTCTTTTTTGTAGGGACAAATCTTGTGAAGTAAAAAAATTGATAATCAAGGGTCCAAAAAAAATTTAACCAACCAGATATGTGCATCAACCTCACCCAGCCTGGGTTGGGCCGGAAATAACCAGTTTTACGATGCCGAGGGTTTGAATTTGAACGGACAGTATGCTCAATTGCTCACCCATACAAGTGTTAACCTGGCTGGACGTTGCTCAGCTTCAGTAACAGGACGAGAACTGGGTCTCTTTCCAGAAAGCTCTCTTACTCTCGAAATCCCCAAATCTCACTTTCAGCCGCCGAATTATGATTAAATAATTCATTGAGAATGTGCATTATTTTAACGAAATTGACGGTTGAAACTGAGATTTAAGGATTTTAAGAGTCAGAGCACTTTCCAGATGAATGGACATAGTATTTTTTTTTTTTTTTTTTAGAACAGAACATTCTCATCATCTAATTTTCAATTTATGAAATCGCAGCTCCGTCATCAAATCCATACGAGGTTAGCTTGTATCTCGTGCGTCGTATTCGGAGATACAGCTCTTATGATTGCAATCTGTGTTCTTTCCAGATTGAAATTTCCGTGTCCATGAGTGTGATGTCATGGTGTTGGAAGGATTCATGAGGGTAAACCTTTCCAGATGAGGCCCTGGTATTTCGACGTGCCATCGAAGTGACGGACGCTGGCATTCGTAGTGAAGTGGTTTACGCCCTAGTCTGGTAATCCAGGTATTGTAAGGATCCGTTGGTTCGAATTCCACATAGTGCATGATTTTTTCCTCATTAACTTGAGTTTGTGACCACATAATAATAAAAAAAAAACCCCCGTGCACTAGTAGTCAAGTGGTTAACGCGCTCGTCTAGTAATCCAGGTAACGTAGGGATCCGTTGGTTCGAATCCCACCCAGTGCATGAATTTTTCCTCATTAACTTGAGTTTGTGACCACATAATAATAAGACTCTGAGAGTTAGGTGGTAGAAAATGATTTGGGCACTAACCTCGCCTGGTGGTTGCCTTCCGCTAAAGAGTGTAATTATTATTATAGAAAATGCTTTGAGCATGAACCTCGCCTGGTGGTTACCTTCCGCTAAAGAGTGTTGTTGTTATTATTATAGAAAATGCTTTGAGCATAACCTCGCCTGGTGGTTACTTTCCACTAAAGAGTGTTGTTGTTATTATTATCATTATTATTATTATTATTATTACCTGGCTCTCATCTGGGCCACCGCGGGTGGGGGCAGGGAGCCACACACCACGCTGATGTTCACCCCCGCCTTCTCAAACACCCGCCCATCCTGTAGAATACACGTGACGCCCCCGCCCCCTTCCTTCCTCGTCCATCTGTCCGCCCGGAACCGGCTCTCGGCGTCCTCCTCCGCCTCCAGAGCCCGGCAAAAGTCCGCCTGTGGCAGCGGGAAGAAATTTATTTATTTATTTTTTTTATTTACACTTTATTTTTTATACAAAAAAAAAATTAACAATATTTACAAAATATAATAAGATATATAAAAAAAAAATATTTAAATTTATATGTACGAGTACAATGTATTGTAATCCGGGGCGAAGTTAATGCCTTAGGCATTCTCTGCCACTGAACCCCGGAAATAATAGTTACAAGTAGTCAGAGTGACAGAGTGGAGCAGCGCACTGGCTAGCATGCACGGTGGAGTGGGATTCCCAGGAGCACAGACATTTTCTGCTGTTGGATGCTTG
The DNA here is from genome assembly GCA_024516035.1 of Bactericera cockerelli. Taxonomy (NCBI): domain Eukaryota; kingdom Metazoa; phylum Arthropoda; class Insecta; order Hemiptera; family Triozidae; genus Bactericera; species Bactericera cockerelli. The sequence continues at coordinate 538,814 of CM044960.1, forward strand.
GGGTCCACTCATACCTCGTGAGGAAAAATGAGTGACATTGTGTATGAATAATTATGTAGAACCACCCTACCTCAAACCACCCTACCTCAAAAATTATGTAGAATATTTTATCAAAATACTCGAGGTTTGAAAACTAAAACCAAAGAATTTTACTTGAATCTTTTATCAGAGGACTATGATATAGTAACCATAACCGAGTCCTGGTTAAGTTCAGATGTTGGAACTAACGAAATCTTTGACTCTCGATATACAGTTTTCCGACAGGATAGAGACCCAAAGAAAACAGGCAAACATAGAGGTGGTGGATTAATTGTGGCCGCGAAACAGGAAATGTCCTTATCGCGCGTTGCACATTGGGACGTCTGTAATGACCTTCTTGAGCTCATGTGGTTTAGATACAAATTAACAGGAGAGCTCATCTATATTTGCTTAATATATATACCGCCACATCAAGGGTCTAAGAAAGAAGAAGCTATTAGATACTTTACAGAGTCAATATTAGAGCGAAACTTGGTAAATGATAGCATGCTTATTATTGGAGATTTTAATCTGCCTGATTTCTCTGAAGGAACTAATTCGAGTTCTACCCGTCCAGTTTTACTTTTAAAAGAATTTGCAAGTATACAGTTACTTGAATCAATTAACAATGTAAGAAACAAAAACAACAGAATCCTAGATCTATGTTTGACGAACATGAGTGAAATATTTTCAAAGAAAAACAAGCAAATGGATTTTGACGTTTTTAAGACAGAAGGATTAGTAAAAGAAGATGGTCACCATCCAGCAATAGAAATAAATCTTCGCTATAAAAATAAAATAAAACAATTAAGAAAATCTACTGGTAAATCAGAAAAATATTTAGCATTTCACAAAGTCGATACTGAAATTTTGAATAATGAGCTACAAAATATTGAATGGGGTAGTGAACTTTGTACATATAGATCTCCTAATCTATTGCTGGACCATATTTATTGTAAATTAAATGAAGTTTTTATCCGCACTGTTCCTTTGTGTAAAGCAGGTCAGCGGAGTCAGGCTTTTCCAGAGTGGTGGAGCGCAAGTACGAGACGTACTTTCAAAGCAAAAGAAAAACTTCGTAAAACAAAAAATAAAAGACCAGAAGAAATAGAAGAGTATAAAAAACTGAGAAAGTCAATTAGACAGTTGATAAAATCAGATCACAAATCCTATATTAACAGCCTAGCATCTAAATTTAAATCGAATAGTAAACACTTCTGGAAATATGTCAAACAAGAAAGGTCAAAGGGTAAAAATACAAATATGTCGTATAAAGGGCTGCAATTGAAGTCTCAAAAAGAAATAGCAGATGCTTTTGCTGACCATTTCTTGTGCTCATTTAAACCCAGCTCTCTTAATATCCAAGACACCTTTGATAATGACAACTCTGCTAGTTTAGAAATACCCGTATTCACAGAACAGCAGGTTTTGGATGAGGCTTTAAAGTTAGATAAAAGTAAACCAGCTGGTAGAGATGGAATACCTCCAAAAATAATCCGTGATTGCGCTTCGTCACTCGCTAAACCACTGACCTGCTTATTTAACCTAAGTTTAAAAACAAACATATTTCCCGATAGATTAAAAGACACAATAATAACTCCCGTGCCTAAGACTGAGTCGGGGTGTGTTGAAGACCACAGACCTGTGGCTAATTTAAATGCTTTTGCGAAGCTTTTTGATGCACTTTTATATAATTCCATATCGGGCCAAGTGTTCTCTACAATTGATCGTATCCAGCATGGCTTCGTGGAAGGACGCTCGACCACCTCCAACATTACTGAATTCTCACATTATGTATGTACAGCCTTACAGCAGGGCTATCAGACCGACGTTCTTCTAACCGATGTCATGAAGGGATTCGATCAAATTTCTCATGAGGCAATAGTAAACAAATTAAGAAGTGTAGGTTTACCTTCTACAAAATTCTTCCTCTCATACCTATTAAATAGAAACTTACAAGTAAAGTACATTGACGAAGCATCCAAAACTTTCACCCCTACTTCAGGAATTGCTCAAGGTTCAAAATTAAGTAGTTTACTATTTATTCTGACCTATGATGACGTCTGTAAAGATATCAGTGCGGATTCGAAAATACTATTATATGCCGATGATTTAAAGATTTTTAGAAAAATTACATGCATCAGTGATTGCTATCAACTACAGCAGGATCTCAATTTAATCAAAGAAAAACTTCACCTCATAGGGCTAAGTTTCCATCCTTTAAAATCAAAACAACTCACCATAAGCCGTAATAAATCTAATAATTTAGACTTCACCTACAAAATGGGAGACATAGATATTGAAAAAGTTAGCTATCACAAAGATTTGGGATTCATTATAGATGAGGATTTTATATTCAAAAAACATCGAGCCGATATGGTAAAACGTGCATTTAAAAAGCTTGGCCTTATAATCAGATTTGGGAAGTATGTTGAGGATATTGATGTACTTAGGACTCTATTTCTATCTTTGGTGAGATCTACAGTGGAGTATGGTTCTGTAGTCTGGGACCCTAGCTCAAAAGAAGCATCAAAATCAATTGAAAAAATCCAGTCAACTTTTATAAGATATCTATTTAAAAAAGAAAATGTGTTTTATCCCAAATATCCTGAAGCTATCTCTTATAAAACACTTCTTGAAATGATTAATTTAAGCTCCCTTGAAACAAGACGTAAACTAGATTCAATCATGTTGGTATATAAACTACTAAACAATCATATTCAATGCTCTAATTTACAAGAGATAATAGAAAAGAAAACGCCCAACCCTTTGCTTAGAAATAGGACTATTGAGCCATTCACAGTGCCTCACCCAAGGTTTACAAAAATTGCATGAATCTCCCCTCATTAAGGCAATGACACTGTGTAATTATCTTCACATTGACATCAGTGAATTCTCACTGCCAAAAGCAATGTTTAAGATGAAATGCTTAGACTACATACAACAAGAAAATTAGAGATATTTTGTCACTCATATGGTAGAATATATGCATTAGATACCCTTTATATTTTGATAACTTGTAAAACTATTTATAAGTATAATAGTGAACATTAGTATTGTTGTTTTCAATTGTAATTTTTGTAAACAATGTTATGTTCAAAAAAAAAAAAAAAAAAAAAATAACGACCAGAGGCGGCATTAGAAGGAATAAACATATGCGGATGTTAGAAAATGATGGGTTCCGTAATGCTCAGCTAGCCCTACAGTTGTGACAGAATAAATAATAACACAAATAAGAACCACATTAATAACTTTACAATAATTAAAGCAAAACAATAATAATGTTTATACACACTTCAAAATATGCATCATTAACAAAATGCGCGCGATTACATCATTGGTTAAGCACTCGCTTGCCATACGGAAGGTCCCAGGTTCGATCCCGAGCCGACAAAAAATTGTAGTCTAAATTTGGTTACTGTTGTTTGTAAGGAATACCTTCCGGTGTGCTCATGTTGATACAGCACCGAAATGAGAAGTACTGTATCACCTCTCGCCCATCAGAGGGGAGACATACTATGGGATGGGCAATCTACAACACAAACCACAAGCATCTACAGTAGCTCCTATTTCATGGCTACGAAAAAAAAAAGTCTGTGAAACACTCATCGTTAAATAATAATAATAAAAAATCTTAAAACTATGAAATTCCATAGGTAGTATACATGTACAATTATATATGTCATCTTAGAGGAGATTACTATAGTTATACACAACATTACTATTGTCATTCATTTGGATTTACAACACAAAAGTTTTGTATCTTTTAATTATTTAGATCTTAAAATGATTTTAAAGAAAGCTTACCTGTATTTTCATGATCATGAGTTCCATTCTTGTCTTCATATCATCCTTGTTATCCTCCAAATGTTTCTTATCTGTCACTGGCTCTGCCATAAACTCTGACACATCAAGTCCACTGGAGTCTCTCTTTATGAGCAGTGAACCCCAGAGGAACACTGCTGTGACTCTGAAAAAATTATAGAAAAGTTTGATTTGTTCCAAAAATGAATTATTTGTAGTGTAGCATTAATTAGTAGCTTCACAATTAACAGTTTTCTATATTATTCTTTTTATAATAATGAGTTTTTTTATTTTTTATTCTAAATATTATTACATAATAAAACAATTTAAAGTAATGCTCAAACAATTGATATTTTTTGTGTGCTCTTTTCCAATACATGTATTCAATCAAGAACATGTATTTGGCAAAAAAAAATCTCAAAAATACTTCTGCAGTTTTGTTTTACTTTGGCCACAACATTACTGTATCATTTTTTTTATGCTAATAATTTTCAGTTAAATAACTGATGGCTAGATTGTAAAGATTGTGAAAAAAGATCCACACTCTGATGTTTTTTTTTCTTCTTCTTCTTTTTTGATAGAAAAAAATTGAAATACCTAGATTTTTACTTTAAAAATAATAGGTAATTAAAACCATATTTATGAATTCTTCAAATGAAACCTTACTTCTGTTTATTTCTCCTCAGAACTCCAAAATGTTTAACGACAGAATACAGTCCCACAGTTTGTAGAGTCCTTAGACAACTTTTGAGAATCATTGTAGAAAGTGTTCTATGGTGGTCACAAAACCCAAGTTACACACTTGCAGAGGAATCAAGCTAGAGAGAGAAACAAATATTTTATTTATTAAATAACAATAAAACAGAGATGCTGTCAGCATTTTTGCTGATTACCAAATTACACTGTATATTTTTTTCTTGATACATTTTTTTTTTTTTCTTCTTCTTCTCTTTTTTTTTCTCATTAAAATACCTACAAAGCAAATAATATACAATAAGTACCATTAATCATTCAACTAACAAAAACATTAAAATTATGACATTCATAATTTTATCTATAGCAGCAGTTCTCAACCATTTTCAAACCCCATATCACTTGGGTCCCGGCTTCAATCTCGCAAACCCAAATTGCCTTTTCATTTGAATTGAATTGAATTTTTATTGTTATTTTACCTTTCAGTGTGAACAATTTTCTTACTGCTAGATTAAAACTAATTTAGATTAAATTAAGACTAATTCTAATATAATAATATTAATATTAATAATATTATAATAATATTTATAGTGGGAACCAGACTATTGTACCAGGTATGTACTACCCACTGTGAAAGTGAGGTGTAATTGGCACAGTGTCCTTTCCACTAATCACAGGATTTCATAATACAAAATATCCAGGCCTCATTCCAGAAAGTACACTTCCTCTCAAAATCCCCAGATATCCTTTCAATCAACTGTCACATTTTGTTCAAATAAGCTAATAAGAAGTGTTGTTTAATCAAATAACCCAATAATCAAAGTGCTGTTGAAAGGGCGATTTGGAGAATATAAGAGTGAGATAGCTATCTAGAATGAGGACCAAATTTTTGTTCCAGAAAACACTATCATCATCCCCAATTCTCCCTTTATACCTTCACACAATGCTCTCTGGTTGAGTAATTTGAACACAAATAACCAATCAGAGTATGTTGTTTGACAGTTGAAACAGAGATTCCGAGATTTTCAAATGGAGATTGTTTCTGGAACATAATTATTATTATTATTGTTAATGTTATTATAGCATTAATTAGTAACATTTTAATACAGGTATAGAAAACTTGCAAGATAAAAAAACTGTAATCTCAATGGAATTTGAAAGCAAGGGCCTTTGGGTATTGAGTTGAGACTTACCAAGTTTCCACTTCTGTAAAAATTGCTACCTTAAGTTGCTAACTAACTATTGCTTACGAATTTACGGATTGATAATACTATTGATTAATTGATGAACTGATAAAAAAAAGAAAGTCTCATTGATAAGAGTCGTGGTCAGAGTTTCGAACCTTCCTTCCTCAGAACCTTCACTGTCTAGAAATTTGCTAACTTCACACTGTATATTCCATGTCTGCTATTTTTAATAAATTTCAGGATAGCTAGTACAAATGTTGTGGGATATCTTCTTGTGGGATATTTTAATATCAGTTTTCTAATGTCCGCTGTGCTAATGTCTATATTGTCTATTCATCCATTCCAAATTCCACTACATAACTTGCTTTGTATTTCCAAATATCCTTTACCCAAGCTAAATGAGTAGCGAGATTCTACGTTCAACGAGGGGCTGTTTTCTCCTTGGCTTTTTCTTTAGCTACCTATACTTGATTATTCTGGGCTCTTGAATTTTTAAATTTCAAGTGACCTGCAGCATCTACCTACATTCACAGTGGTTTGTTCAATAAAACGTGAGTTCCCTCTGAATTGAGAAATCTATCTTACTTGTGGTTACACAATTCATACTTATCTACATAAATTGTGGGGAAATACTTTCCATCTCCAGCAATCTTCACAAGCTTCTTTCCAACAGTCTCGATGAAGTCACAGGTTTCAAAACTCCAGGACTCATTGTTACTTTTGCTTCTACAATACTTCTTCTCACTCTTCTTATATATTTTGCTGAAATATACTTTCAAGTGCTCTTCTTACAGCCTTATGATTAGTTCAGACAACAAGCTTAATACTACAATTTTTTGTAAATCTGAGTTATATTTTACCAGTTTTAACAGCCTGATTCACCTGCCCAAAGTATAAAATATCACTCCAAAGTGTGTTTCCGAGGTAGTTTTGTCTATACTTGATTAGTTCCTCAGAACCTTGATTTATTATCTTTTAACCATAACAAATACCAATAAAAGTTCTCAGATTTGACCACTCTTACGATGGGGATCCAATATGTTCCTATCTGAGAACATATTCTGAACCTATTCACATGAAACTTAAACAGAATGATCTGACAAAATTAAATTTGCCTTAATAATTTGAATATTTTATAATAGTTATTACAGTATCACCTTATTTATACTGGCTAAATAGGACTAGTCCCATTATTCCAGCAGCAAGCCCAATAAACATTATGTAGTCAAAATCCCAATCAGAAGATAATTTGTCATGGATTTCCTACCAGACCTCTGGATGAAAACAGAGGTGTTGTGTTTTGTTAAGCTTAATAAATTAGAATAGCTTGGGTGATGGTCTTAGCTTAGGTCTATTAAAAATTAGTGCAAAGTTAAACTACTTTACTTTTGGTGTCCAAGATGGTTGTGTCATGGTGGTGGAAGGATTGATTAACCCCAGTAGCCAACCCCAGAAGTCACCAGATTTATGAGGGAAAGGGCAAGGTAGATATATTTAGAAGTTAGTATTGTTTCACTTTTTAAATTAGTGGATTATGTATGTAACATACATAAATGTACATTTTTCATATCTTACGAAGTTTCCTTATAACGTATGTTCTGTTTATACTGATACTGATATACTGACTGGTTTATACTGATACGTTGTTCTCTATAAGCAATACACATCAGATATACCTAGTGAACTTGTTCCTTATAGCTGATATATTGGTTATAGTGAAAATTGGCTAATAGAAACAAATCTGTCCAGTCCCTTGAAGTTTGTTCTAAACAATTTCTACCACTAAATTGAAATTAAAAGGACAGAAGTGACATTTTGAATTATAATAATTTTAAGTTACTACATAGGTATGAAATTATTATGAAAAATATACTTACAAGAGCATTACTAGTGCTTTATTTAAACTGTCAATGCAACACAGGTAGTCCCATTATGCCACCAGTTTAACAAAGCACAAATTCAAATAAAAAAAAGACTTCTTTACATTAATTATTTCAAGTGTTCCGAGGTTCAAAGAATTTTTTTATGGAACGAAATTTTCAACAGGAAGAAGGTACTACTGAGTCTAAAAAATAAATAAAAAATCTTAACAAAAATGGTCCTAGATCTTCAATTCTGACCTTGAAATTTGACACAGTTACTTGATTTTATTGATGAATTTCGAATAAATCTCAAATCAAAATAACAAAATTGTTTATTTTAAATTTAAACTAATGGATGAATGCATTTTATTTTCAGATAACGATCAACATAATCTACTCTCAGGTTGGAAAGTGTCACTGTCTCTATCTCCACACCACATTGAATATGACTACTATGAGACAGTACGTGTGCAACAGTGTTTCTTTATTTTATTTGACAAATGGTCTTGACATATAATTATGAATGACCTGTTAGATAAAAAGAATTGAAGAAACAATTAGAAATTAAATTATCATCATTGAGTGATGTCATTGTGAACAATCGTAGCCAGACAGTGGAGGAATGACTCAGCAGTTCTACCACTGTCTTTACAAGGAGGCTAATACTTGACAAGGGTCCCCAAAACCAAGCCAATGCTGGTCTACTCTCTGTTTATAGTCCCCCAGCCAGCCTGCTGGTCTACTCCCTGATTATAGTCCCCCAGCCAGAAGTAAATATCAAGGGAAAATAATGATTTTATGACTATTCAAATTTACTAGGTATACGAGTATTATTGAAAAATCATGTATTAATTTCTTGTTGAGAAACATATTATTTAAAATAATCTTAATATTCTTGTACATTATAAAAAAATTCCATACTAAATCTTTTTTGATTATTTGAAATTGTTTTCTTTCATTTCTTTTAACCCTATTGGTAAAAATTACATAATTTAGCTCCATTTAATTGAATACTCTTTTCATATAACACTGCGGATTCTGGTTCAATTGTTAGTGTATTTATGTTGTTTTCTCTAAATCTTGTTTTATATGGTTGGGGAGGTCTTAGAATTGGAAAACTATCCAGCATTTTTTTTTTTTTTTTTTTTTTTTTTTTCAAAGAATGTCTAGTATGTATAAAATTGGAAGCATTACTCTGTTACGCATTCATTCACTCAATCATATTTTACTAGGTTGTTGTTGTAGGGAGCTTGGCTACTGCTGGGGCAGTCAAGTCTATTCCACTTCAGTTAAAAAATTGGATCATTCTGAAGCACATATTTCTATGTGCAATCATCCATAGTGAGATCTTGACCATTTTCTTAAGCTTCTAGCCACATTGCAACTAAGCCTTCAGCGTGTTGCATTCACCGCATTTTGCTGTTGTAAAAATACAGGTAACATGGTTAATTCAATGAAAAATAATATTTTTTAACTTTCATAAATAAATTATATGTATTTGTTATTGTGAAATTAATATAGTACCCGCTTGTTCCATGTCTCAATTGCACTTTCTTTTGTTTTTATTGGTTTTTAAACTTATTTTGTATTAGTTTCTGTGACTGAAAAGGCTTGTATGCTTTCTGACCTGGGTTTGATTCCTAGCGTAGTAAGTTTTTTTTATGCTCTTTACTTGGATGATCAGGATCCACTCATACACTTTGAGTAGTTGTACAAGTAACCAGTTGTGGCATTTCAAGCTAGCAATGAGTTACCAGGCAAATAATGTTAAAGGATTTTCAAAATGCCAGGCTATTCACTAAAGTCGTGATATAACAACACAAAGAATTACCACATCTGTAAATCTTTTGCACTATAAATAGAAAAATAAAAACAAATGTAACAAAAATACCATCAGGTTGTAACAGAAATACTTCTACTTCTGAACAAATTATCTTATTACCTATCATGGAAAAATATTTTAATTTTTTTATTTACACTGAGATCACATAACATAATATATGATCTCAGTGCTTCTGATACTAAAAAAGGAATTGTTATCAAATGCTCTGTATTTAAATATATACAAAATAATATCTCAAAAACGGTAAGTTGTAGGAGATTTAAATTGGCATGTGTTATCGCAAATGAATGTATAGCAAGAACAAATATCTCGTAATCAATAAGACAAAAATATGAGAAATATGGAGATTTTACACGCATTTCAAATAATTACTATGAATTTCCGTCGTACCTATTTGATAATTTCCCTTATGCATATTAATGACCGTGGGTATAACACGTACATGTAAGGCTGGAATTTCGGCCCTACTCAGGCTGGCTGTGGCTAATATGGGTAGCTAGTATGATTATCAGCATTAATAGATAGTAAAACCCCCGTCTTGATTACATCAAATCGGGTCGTTAAAACTACGTAAAATCAACCTGAGATTACCAAAGGCAATAACCCCGCCCTTCAGCTAGGACATGTATATTGTATATATTTATTTATTTTTCTCTCTTTTTACTTCTCATATATTGTATGTTCATTTGTAATCATCTGTGTTGTATAATATGTCGAATTAATAAAGTGTAAAAAAAAGAAAAAAAAAACCTGGTCACAATACATTTAATTAGGTCGCACTTTTAACTGTAAGAGTTTCACTGAAAACACTGCAACCAGAATACTCACGTAGGCTAAAAATATTTTTGTATTGATCTACCATGGAACGAGCGTTCTCGTGACGAGCGAGCTTTTTATTACTATTTTTATAAGTAAATATTTTCTTATAAAGAGTAATTATTACAAGTTCTGGGAATGCGGTAATTAATTAAAAAATAAACATTATTCGTGACACACGATTAAAATTGTCGTGGTATATTGGAAAAATTAAAACAGAGAAAATTGTGTGTGTATTACATCCTTTTATTTTGCAGCCATGAAATAACTATGGTCAGCTACTTTTAGACGTATGTGGTCTGTGTTTATAGCTTATCCACCTCGTAGTATATAATTATGCTTCCAATGCCCATTCCGTAGTATACCTCGCCACTCCAAAATTTGGTAACTAGCTCAATTTTATTTACTTCCAAGCTCTTTATAAAAATATACACCTTTGCACAAAAGTTTGATAGAGTCCATTTTAGTTTAACGTGGTTGCTAGAACTACCCCATTTGTACCTATATTGTTGTGGCCAGCTTGACGCACCTATAGGATCGGTTTAGATCAGTGGTTCCCAACTGGTGGGTCGCGAGAAGGTTTCAAGTGGGTCGCCAGAAGGTTTCATGGGTCTTCGCAAGGTCTTAGTTCTTAGGTAGAACAATTTTAAAAGTTTTCTGATTCGTAAAAATGTTAAATAAAAATCCAATGGCGCTCTTTATTGAAGAAAAAAAAATCAATGAGCTTGTGAAGGCCAGTCGTCCAAATGTGTCCCATTGAAAGACTCCACCAGCCTATTTTTTTAAATTATTTTACGTTATAAATTACTTTTTTAATAACTCATTATCCTTCTTGAGAAAAATGCGCCAAGGGCGGGAATCGAACCCGCAACCTCGGGGTTCAAAGTCAGGAGTGCTACCTCTGAGCCACCAGCCCACTTTTTTTTCCTTTTTTCTTAATTTTGTTAATTAATTGAATGTTTAACAATTAATAAATTTTTATTGTTTGCCTCTTAATAAAATGATTAATTATTTGTTGTTTTTTTCTCAAAACTAATACCTTTTAGAATTTTAGATTAAGAAAGATTGAAAAAAGCAACTACGAAAGAGGAAGGGGTGAATACACATTTGGTGGGTCGCGGGTCTCAGAAATTTAAAAAAGTGGTCACAGTGGAAGTTGAGTTGAGAACCACTGGTTTAGATCATGGAGAGATAAAGCCGTAGAGAACTCCACAATAAGAAACTACATAATGGCTACCGTATTTACTTTTCTTAACACACAAAATGCCATTTCTGAGACTGATCATATCATGAAATTTACTTACCTTAAATTTCATTATACCTATACCTAAAAATTTCATAACCGAATGTTAAAGAACGACTAATGCAAATGTTTGATGGTATACTGTGTCATTGAACTCTTTGTTAAGCATTCAAAATAAATTTACTTTGTTAATAAAAACCATGGTTTTATCTCTAAGGATAATAGCTCCGTGAAACTGGCTGCGCCACTTCAAACACAAAATTTGTTGGTAGTATTCAATATAACGTATACTTATTTTCAGGATATCGATATGTAACTATAGAGAAAAAGTATGAGCTTTCACAAAGGCCGCTATAGATCATATTTAATTTTTTTTTTTTTTTTTTTTTTTTTTTTTTTTTTTTTTTTTTATTGTGGTATTATATAACCATTAAATTGGCCTTGCTACACTTCACTCACGAAATTTGCCAGATATTATAGTTATTACCGTGGTCGAGTGTTCTAGAGTACACTCTGTGCTTATACGCACGTTGCATAATGATAAGAATTCCAAATGGATGGATAACTTCTCATGTCTTGACTGGCTTTTGAACCTGCAAATTCTAGGCCTGACCTACATAAATTATACTGGATGGTCACAATAGTAAATTCATGACCACTATACATTTTCCTCGAAACCAGTAGTCGAATAATTTTTTATCGATTATGAAGAGAATTATTTGCTAATATTATTAAATAAACTGTTGTGAAACCAAACGACTTTCCTTATGCCTCAAAAATAAATTTGGTATGGAAGTAAGAGCGCGCGATTAGCTCAGTGGTTAAGCACTCGCTTGCCATGCGGAAGGTCCTGGGTTCGATCCCCCGTGCCGACAAAAATTTGTATTCTTAATTTGGTTACAATATTGTTTGTAAGGGATACCTTCCGGTGCGCTCGTGTTGACCCAGCACCTAAATGGGAAGTATTGTGTCACTTCTCGCCCATCAGAGGGGAGGCATACTACGGGATGGGCAGGCTACAACACAGACCACAAGCGTCTACAGTAGCTCCTGTTTCATGGCTACGAAATAAAAAAAGGCTGTGCAACACTCATCTTTTTAAAAAAAAAAAAAAAAAGTTGATTTCATATACCAAACAAACAACATATTTTTGTTAAATTTGTTTTTATTTTTCTATTGTATAGTGCAAAAGCTGTACAGATGTGGTAATTCTTTGTGTTGTTATATCACAACTTTAGTGAGTAGCCTGGCATTTTGAAAATCCTTTAACATTATTTGCCTGGTAACTCATTGCTAGCTTGAAATGCCACAACTGGTTACTTGTACAACTACTCAAAGTGTATGAGTGGATCCTGATAATCCAAGTAAAGAGCATAAAAAAAACTTACTACGCTAGGAATCAAACCCAGGTCAGAAAGCATACAAGCCTTTTCAGTCACAGAAACTAATCTTAATATATAAATGTCAAAGTCACTGACTGACTGACTGATCATCACTGTTTCTCCGGAGTGGTAAGTCCTAGGAAGCTGAAATTTGGTAGGTAGCCTTGTCTTATAGTCTAGATGTGCAATAAGACGGGATTTTTCGAAATTCCCACTACAACACCTGCCATTGGCGAAAAAGGACTTTTTGCTTTCACAGCCATGCCTCGGCCCGCAAAGCGGGCGACAGCCCGCTAGTACAAAATAAGTTTAAAAACCAATAAAAACAAAAGAGAAGTGCAACTGAGACATGGAACAAGCAGGTACTGTATTAATTTTACAATAACAAATACATATAATTTATTTATAAAAGTTAAAAAATATTATTTTTCATTGAATTAACCATGTTACTTGTATTTTTACAACAGCAAAATGTGGTGAATGCAACGCGCTGAAGGCTTAGTCGCATTGTGGCTAGTAGCTTATAAAGAAAATGGCCAAGATCTCACTATGGATGATTGCACAAAGAAATATGTGCTTCAGAATGATCCAATTTTTTAACTGAAGTGGAATACAGTAGCACCTTGACTACCCCAGCAGTTGCCAAGCTCCCTACAACAACAACCTAGTAAAATATGATTGAGTGAATGTATGCGTTTCATAGTAATGCTTCCAATTTTATACATAACTAATCTAGTAAATTTAATACACAATGTCTACATTAAAAAAAAAAAAAAAAAAATGCTGGATAGTTTTCTAATTCTAAGACCTCCCCAACCTTGTAATTAACTGTGTTAAATATAATTATGTCCTTAAATAAAGTGTAAAATAATAACAATAATAACTTTTTAAAAAATGGACATTTTGAAAAGTTAAAAATCTGTTTTACGTGCACTATAGTAGTCAAGTGGTTAACACACTAGTCTGGTAATCCCGCTAGCATAATGATCCATTGGTTTGAATCCCACCCAATGCATGAGTTTTCCCTCATTAATTTGAGTTTTTGACCACATAATAACAAGACTCTCAGGGTTAGGTGGTAGAAAATGCTTTGAGCATTAACCTCGCCTGGTGGTTAGCTTCCACTAAAGAGTGTTATTATTACTATATTATTTTTATTATTGTTTAACGATGACATAATTCAGATAGAATACAATGATACATGAGAGGACATTTAGACATTATAAAATACACACATGAATACATTTTACAAGTACACTTTTCAACAATATTACAAATCAAAAATGTCTTATAATTAAATGTGCAAGCTTTTCAGGGTACATAGAATACTAGCAGCGTTACCCCTCTGAATTGCAAGGGATATTCTCTGCCAAAGATGTTGAGCTGCCTTTCTATTCCACAAGCAGGCTAGGTACATGGCTTCTACTTCATTTTGACAGTAGATGCTGTCTCTTAGGAGTAAATGTAGTGAGAGATATGATGACGCTTTCCAAGCTTGGAGCAGGTTTGGTTGATCCATACCTGAAAATAAAATAAAATATATACTTAATAAATATTTTTAAATAAAATAAACTGATGTGAATGCAAACTTTTGTTACAAATGAATAGCAACTTTGGTTTTGTGTCCATCTGTTGGTCTGTTAACTGCATTTCTTATAATGTGCAAATTTCTGAAACTCCTAAACAAATTTAAACAAAAACAATTATAAAAGTTGAAAATTATGATTACCATTCATGAGGAATTATTGTGTCCATAATGAATTGGCAGTGCATTTTTCTCTTTTTGACTTAAGTTGGGGTCTACCCTGTATATTGCCTAAAATAATTGAACAAGAGAATGCCAAAATTGTCAAAACTGTACCATACTTATGGGTTCCTATTGATATAAACTTGTTTTGTTTAACTTAAACAGCGTTTTAGAAAGTTGTGGTTCGCATTGTAGTAAACCCCTATTAGCACATACAATAATGTACCTATGCCTACAAAAAAAACTGTGTTTCACATGGATCAAAGTCAGAGGTACTTTTTATAATATTCTGTGACAATGAACTATCATTATTGTGATACACACTTAATTATTATGATATTTTTGATTATTATTAATGCCTTGGCTAAGTCTAAATGATAAAATATAGCTAAAAATTTATAAGGTTTGACCCCTAGTAGAAATATGTTAAAAATACAAAATAATCATAGCTGTATCCACCATTGTGGCCATGCCTTTGTTCATTTAATTGGGAAATGGCTAGTTTATCATGAAAATATCACAGAATATGCATTAAAAGTACCCGTGACTTTGATCCAAGCATCAACTAAGATTTTTTCTTAACTTTAGTATGCATAAATTGTATGTTCTAAAAGGTGTTTTCTATGATGGGGACCACAACTTAATAAATTATTAATTTAATCCCTTCAAACCCATTTAAGTTGAAGGTTTCAAGTTTATTCTTATAGGAAACTTATGAGTATAGTACAGTTTTGACATTTACTGCCATTCTCTTGTTCAATTATTTTAGTTGATAGACTAATCCAAGACAAAATGAGAAAAATATTTTTTCATGTTGTTCAAGTTGGATTTTTAACTCAACATTTTAAAAAGACAAAAAAGTTTAAAATAAGCTAGTTACCATTTTGATTCTGTTGTTATTTTCACAATATTTTTTATGGTTTTGAAGAAAAATGAAAACATGTACACAACAGGGGGGACCAAAAATATAAGTTAGTGCCCAGATCTTTTTTAATGACTTAAGACATGTTCTCTCTGGTAAATTTCCAATGCTTTCCAAATCTTCCATTGCAGTCCTCATTCATAAAGAGGGAGCTTGGACAGAAGTTATTAACAACTATTGTCCGATTTCTTTTCACAACAACTTTTCTAAAATATTTGAGAAATTGGTTAGCAGTCAACTTTCTCATTTTTTTTTTTTTTTTTTTTTTTTTTTTGCATTGGCATTGGCATTGGGGCAAAAATAACCCCATACAGCCACTTTATTTATTTTTAATTACAAATTAAATATTAAATTACAGAATAGAGATTACATTTACAGATTTATTTTAGGTGGATATTTTGTTTTTTGCAAGATATTTGTAAACAGAATTATAGCAGGAAGGATTTCGGATAATACTGACGTAATTAAAGGGCTGGTCCAAGATATAACTTAGTCTTTGAAATAGTTCATTCCTGGAGTCCTGGTATTTTATGCAGCACATTAATATATGTTCGAAGTCTTCTTTTACAAGGCATTGTTCACATAGGTTATTTGGAACTTTCTCATTTCTTAGAGCATATTAAACTTATAATTAATTGATCAACAGTACATATTTAGGACCAAAAAATTGACAGCTGACACTGTTTCTTCTTTTCTACTTCAGCAGGACAATATGTTGTCATCAGATTTAAATGTCATGGGGATCTTTGGTGACCTTTCTAAAGCCTTTAAGAGTGTTGTGTGATAGTTGAAAGGGAGATTATGAGAGTGTGAGTGCTTTCTGGAATGAATGCTTGATCTTAGAGAATAAATCCTGTGACATTGCCTCTGTACCAGATTACCCATATAGGTGGTAGAAAATGCTTTGAACATTAACCTTGCCTGATGGTTATACCTTCCACTAAAACGTGTTATTATTATAGATTCAGAGAGTCTGAGTTATAACACTATATCTGTCAATATTACTTTTCACTCACTTGGCAGAAGTACAAATGTTTCTGTATTTGAGATCATATTTTAAATCAATGTTTTGGATTCAGTTCTTTAAAAAAAGTACAAGCTAAATGTGTCCAAAATCTTGCTCTGTTTGAAAAAGAGTTACGTTTATTATTCATTCAAATAACAGTGGAATATTTTGAGTTTCTTTATAAGTACAAGGTTTGCTTTTTAGGAATTGACTTTCAAAGTTCAAAAATACCTTCTACTGGACAAAAGTTGTAGAACATTTAAGTTAAACTAGACTAAAAAAATTGAAGTTCTGAAAGAAAATGCTATTATTGCTCTGGGACTTACCCTTCCTGTAGTGATGTGATAGTTGAGATATTGGTTAACTTTTAAGGATTATCAATAACAAGCAGGCTGTCGCCCGCTTTGCGGGCCGAGGCATGGCCGTGAAAGCAAAAAATCCTTTTTCGCCAATGGCAGGTGTTGTAGTGGGAATTTCGAAAAATCCCGTCTTATTGCACATCTAGCCTATAAGACAAAGCTACCTACCAAATTTCAGCTTCCTAGGACTTACGGTTTGGGCTGTAGAGCGATGATCAGTCAGTGGTCAGTGAATGATTTTGACATTTATATATATCAATAATAATCTCAAAATTCTCAAATCCGTACAAACTACAATGATTATTAAATTTACTGAATAAAACATCAAACAAAACACTCGATAATGTAAGGGAAATGAATTAAATAAAATATCCCACAATAAGGGATTGTAAATTTCCCATCAGAAATTTGTACTATCTATCCTGAAATTGACTAAAAATAGCAGACATGTGTGAAGGTAGCAAATTTCGAGACATAATGAGTTCGAAGGAAGGAAGGTTCGAAATATTAAAACCGACCCATTGATAACACGAAATTTGAAAATTCAAATTTCGCGGCATTTCTCACGGATGTTACATTATAAGAGGAGGCAACTGTTTCAAAAATTAAATGACGCACATTCTTTGGTGGCCATATTTAAAAATGGCAAAAGTGAGTGACTGGGTGCCCTCGAATGTCACAGGCCCTAGTGAGTTTGCGCAAATTATCGTCACGTTATTTTTAAAGTTACATTAGCGTTAGTGCGCGAACACAATAGAGCCCTATACCCTGAACTCTGGTACCACGTAAAATAATCCAACCAAGTTATTACTTAAAAATACGAGTATATGTAAGAGGCCACACACAATATTTTATTTCTTTATTGTTTAATGGTATCCGCTCTCCCAACTCTTTTAAAAACTTCTTTCCATCTTTGCAAATTGGCCCCATGGTTTCAATAGCAACGGGTACAAAAGTGATAATCACTTGCAATTTGCTTGTACATATTTGTCAAGTTTCTTTTTTCCTGCTATTTCCGCCACATGTCCTGCATTTCTTTTTGAAAACTCAAAATTAGATGGTGCTAGAGTATCAGTACAAGTGACATCCCAAACCAAACATCTACCAGACTTAGATGTAAGCGGCCTCAATTTTCGGGATTCGAGTCCCGAAAATTGTCTATAAGAACTGTAGGAACCAGGGTCTAGGGCTCTAAGGTATAGGTGCTCCGTTGTGGCCACCTACTTACGCTTTTTTGAACTTTTGACTTTATTTGACAAAAACGCGTTTCTGTTGACTGCTGACTTAAATTTTTCATAAAATCAAATTTATTAGAAAGGAGTGAAGCACATTTTTCGTCGGCCATATTGAAAACGATCTACGCGGGAAATTTGAAGTAATTGAATTTTTGAATTTTTAAAACAACACATGTGTGATAAAAAATTATGTTTAACTAATTTAACTTATAAACTTAAAATTTAGGAACTTTGTGCTGTGAAAGTTGAATTTTTCAATACTGTAAAACCCCCTATAGAACAGTAATATTCGTTCATTAAAATAGGAAAACCCTCGATGGTTTTTATAGAGTTTTTTTTAATTTTTCCTTCTGAACTCTGCTTGAAACTTATTCAATGTTTTAAGTGATACAGGACTACCCAGAGTCAAAATGAAATTCGCATTCAAGGTAACTATACAAATGACTTTTCTGGCTATGGATTGTTAGAACCAGAATAAAAACAGCAAAAATATTAGTGGGCTAGTGCTTAGTTACGCTTATTGGAGTGTTATCTCTTGAGATCCTTTAAGCCTAATGGAGAAATTACCCTGTAAATTAAGGTTATTTATACTATATACTGGAGATCAACCACTGTAACATTCAAAATTGAATAAATACAATTATATTTTGATTGATTGAATGACGGGTTCTGCCAAAAAAACATATTTGGCAAAACCTTCTTTGTTTACAAAACTTGGATTCACTCATGGTCAGTTCTAGAAATCTTGAAAAACATGAAACCTGGGATTGCGATCGTTAATTGGAAAAGAATTTGTCTAATTAGTGCTAGCTAGTGCAGTATATAGAGGGTTTTGCTCACCAAAACATAGCATATTTTTTGTAATATTCGCCTAAGGTATCAAATTTTGGTGCTTTTCTTTTTTGCCACCTTAGGCACATGCTACAAAAGATATGCTACCTTGGCTTGGCAAGCAAAACCCTTGATTTACTGCACTAGCACTACTCTGACAAATCCTTTTGGAACTAATGTTCCCAATTACCGCTTTTGTGTGATTTCAAGATTCATAGAACCAACCACGAGTGAATCCAAGTTTTGTAAACAAAGAAGATTTTGAGAAAAGTGTTTTTTTGTTAGAACCCGTAATTAGATAGAAATTAACTGATTTTTCCAGTGCATAGTGCTCACACACAATTTGGAATGAGGACATTTTAATTAGTCCAGAAATATTATCATCTCAATTTTGCAAAAACAAATCAATAACCAAACACTTCAATGATCATTTGTTTTTCAAAAGAAGTTATTAAAAATTGTATACATAATTTATTACTTTCAGTTCTCCAATTTACTGGGTACAGTGTACCGGAAAGGAGATCTAGTATTCACCACAGATGGAAACAGTGTCATCAGTCCTGTGGGAAATAAAATTACTATTTATGACCTAAAAAAGTAAGTAATATATATGTACCCAGTGGCATAGCTAGACCTACATTTCGGGTGTGGGGTTTGAGGGGGTTTTGAGGGGGGTTCAGAAATCTTGCCTAACATATATTCCATCTTTGCTGTTCCACAAATGAAGCCCCAGTTATTACACCAACCCCTTTGAAATCTATTGTGAACAGTTGATGCCATTTGCTTATAATGTCTTGATTTTAAGATAGGATGGGGGTTTTCCCTCCATTTACTATTCACTGGAAATTGTACCATCTACCCACATTTACCTCACCCAACCTGGGTAGGGCCAGAAATGCCAGCCTCACATGTTTGAAGGGAACAGAATTTTCTGTTTGAAAAGTCTGCCCCAACTGGGAATCAAACTCAGGATCTCTGGACTACAGGCAGTTATCACAACCGTTACATCATTAGGGCTGGTAAAAAGAAAAAGAAAACAGTAAATTTCCAATTAGAAGTCTAAATACTTATTTACTGTCCATCATTTGGACTGGTTTAATTTTCTTGTTTTAACATATTTCCTATGTCTTGTTTCAGCAATAAATCAAAAACCCTCTGTATTGAAAGTTCATTCAACATTGAACACTTGGCATTGTCCCCCAACAATTCCATATTAGTAGCTGTCAATGAAAAAGGAGATGCATCACTTATATCCATGATCAGTCAATCTGTGATACATACCCACCGATTCAACAGACCTGTGAACTTCATCACATTCACTCCGGATGGCATGCACTTGATTGTTGCCAAAGAAAGCACAGTTTTTGTGTTCAAAGCCCCTGGTCTGTACAATGGAGAATATGTTCAGTTTCACCTGGCTCGTGTATACCCAAACACAGATCAAGAAGCAATATTCTTGGCCATCTCTGATGATTCCAACATTTTGGCTGTGGGATATAGGGATGGTTCTGTAAGGCTTTATGGTATTCAGAAGTTTCGCAACTTTTATGTATATTCATTCAGTAGTCACTCGGACTCTATCAAGTGTGTTGCATTTGAACCAAAGTCTTTGGATCTCATATCTGTCAGTAGGTAAGATTTATAACATAACTAATATTTCTTTAGGTTTGGTTTATTTGTGTTATTAGTATTTTATCTAAGTATCTCACATTTTATATTAATTAACATACAAATAAAACACAGAAGTAAGTCCTTTTCCTTCAAATAGGGTGCTGATAACACTGGCAGCATTACAAGGATGAATGGCTAATCCTACCTGTTGGAATATAAAAGATTTAGACTGCCTATTTCTAGTGTTTTCCCAGAATCTTCAGGAGTTGGTCAGCTTCCTGACAAATTGTTTCCATGGTCTCCACTGCAAATATTTTAAATATATAATTTTGTTCCAAATGTTTATATTTCTGATGTTGTATTCCCACAAGCTCTCCTGCAGCAGCTGCATTGGTCTAACTTGATGTTAGTTGTAAATTAGAGAAAACAAAACTATCGGACCATGTAGCGACCCAAACAAGATTTTGACCACTTGTGCCCTGCAAAAAAATTGTGCAATTCGAATAGTTAATGCTAGTACAGTTTATGAACCATGTTAGTTCCAGGTTCTCAGGGACAAAGAAAAAACTGAATTTCATCCCAAGCATTAGTTCTCAATTTATTTTAAAGTAAATAAAACGATTATTATTATTATTATTACTACATAAATGAATACCAAAAATACAAATCTTGAAAATATTTTTTTTTTTTTTTTTTGCATTACAATGCTACTAAAAAAGTTCTATCTCTAAATTAATTCGATGTTTATTTGTTTTACCAAGAGTTGTGTATAATTATAAGTTTTTCCTGTGAACTTATATATTTCATTAAAAATAACCCTTTCTTTTTCAGGGATGGAACACTCTGTATTTGGGAATCGAACATAGAGCCCTCGGACTTGAGTCTGTTCAGTCACGAACCACCACGTGAGAAAAAGAAGAAGGCCAAGGCTTCCCAGGAGGATCTGAGTGAGGATGAGGTGGATCTGACCAGCGGAGAGTTGAGAAATGAAGCGGCCGAGACTGAGGACACACGTGAGTGATTATTTAAAAGTTCTCTTTTTAATTATCATAGTGTCGAACCTGGATATTAGAGAAATCTCATTATAAGAGAACAATTTCCAGGTCTAATATACCTCTCTATAAGGTAAAAGTTTAATACTTTTCTTAGGATGTGGGCAGTACACATCATTATAAGAGAACAATTTCCAGGTCTAATATACCTCTCTATAAGTGAAAAGTTTAATACTCTTCTTAGGATATGGACACTACACATCAAAATAACATCTTAGATTGCAGACTCCTGATGTTTTACAGGTATTTCAGATATGTATGAGTTTAAAGATTTTGGAATCATACCAAAAGCTCCAACTACAACAATGTTATTAGATATTCTTATTACCATACATTCTTCTTTAAATTCCACTCCTATCGGAGGTTGGAAATCGTCATGTGTATCTGATGCTTGTTTTTGGCTGCTTTGAAAACTGTTTTATTATTACGATACATAGGTTATATTATACATAGGTACAGATCTAAGAATTATTTTCTTCCAACCCCCAGCCCCTGACCCTACTCCAGAGGATCCTGCGTACGAGAAACTGAACTACAAGCGTCAGGCCCGCCACTACCTGTCCGACCACAATGAGGACAAAGCTGCCAAAGTCACCTGTGCCGACTACCACCAGGCTACTCGCGTCATGGTTGTCGGCTTCTCCAATGGGTCTTTCTACCTCTTGGAAATGCCTGAGGTCAATCTGATTCATTCACTCAGGTAGGTTATTTTGTTGTAATTTATGTATGCTGTAATATAAAAGTTGTGTAAATAATAATTTTCTATTTAATGCAACTTGATTGTTTTGTGTATCTCGATTGATTTTTGTTATAAATATTGTTATATTGTACAAAGAGCTCTGATGCTCGTTAATAAATGAACCGGTACACCCGGTATTATTATTATTATTTTTATAAATCCATTTTTTTGTTATATTGCTCTGTTTCTTACTTAGCCTTGTTCTTGTTGGGGTTTTTTTTTTACCTTAAATGTACTTTTCTCTGTATAAAATTGACCTATTTTAACAACCTTCGTGTTGAAAAACATTTTTTTTTTATATATAAAATACCTATTCAATTCTATCCAGCATATCTGAGAGTGAAATCTCTGCAGTCCGCTTCAACAACACAGGAGACTGGCTGGCGCTGGGCTGCAGCCAGCGAGGGCAACTGCTCGTGTGGGAATGGCAGAGTGAAACCTACGTGCTCAAGCAGCAGGGACATGCCAATGCTGTGTCGAGTGTATGCTACTCGCATGATGGACAGTACCTAGCTACAGGAGGAGAGGATGGTAAGGTAAGTGCATGCTGACGCAGCAGGGACATGCCAATGCTGTGTCGAGTGTATGCTACTCGCATGATGGACAGTACCTAGCTACAGGAGGAGAGGATGGTAAGGTAAGTGCATGCTGACGCAGCAGGGACATGCCAATGCTGTGTCGAGTGTATGCTACTCGCATGATGGACAGTACCTAGCTACAGGAGGAGAGGATGGCAAGGTAAGTGCATGCTGACGCAGCAGGGACATGCCAATGCTGTGTCGAGTGTATGCTACTCGCATGATGGACAGTACCTAGCTACAGGAGGAGAGGATGGTAAGGTAGGTGCATGCTGAAGCTGCAGGGACATGCCAATGCTGTGTCGAGTGTATGCTACTCGCATGATGGACAGTACCTAGCTACAGGAGGAGAGGATGGCAAGGTAAGTGCATGCTGGAGCAGCAGGGACATGCCAATGCTGTGTCGAGTGTATGCTACTCGCATGATGGACAGTACCTAGCTACAGGAGGAGAGCATGGTAAGGTAAGTGCATGCTGACGCAGCAGGGACATGCCAATGCTGTGTCGAGTGTATGCTACTCGCATGATGGACAGTACCTAGCTACAGGAGGAGAGGATGGTAAAGTAAGTGCATGCTGAAGCAGCAGGGACATGCCAATGCTATGTTGAGTGTATGCTACTCGCATGATGGACAGTACCTAGCTACAGGAGGAGAGGATGGTAAGGTAAGTGCATGCTGAAGCAGCAGGGACATGCCAATGCTGTGTCGAGTGTATGCTACTCGCATGATGGACAGTACCGAGCTACAGGAGGAGAGGATGGTAAGGTAAGTGCATGCTGAAGCAGCAGGGACATGCCAATGCTGTGTCGAGTGTATGCTACTCGCATGATGGACAGTACCTAGCTACAGGAGGAGAGGATGGCAAGGTAGGTGCATGCTGACGCAGCAGGGACATGCCAATGCTGTGTCGAGTGTATGCTACTCGCATGATGGACAGTACCTAGCTACAGGAGGAGAGGATGGTAAGGTAAGTGCATGCTGAAGCAGCAGGGACATGCCAATGCTGTGTCGAGTGTATGCTACTCGCATGATGGACAGTACCTAGCTACAGGAGGAGAGGATGGTAAGGTAAGTGCATGCTGAAGCAGCAGGGACATGCCAATGCTGTGTCGAGTGTATGCTACTCGCATGATGGACAGTACCTAGCTACAGGAGGAGAGGATGGCAAGGTAAGTGCATGCTGACGCAGCAGGGACATGCCAATGCTGTGTCGAGTGTATGCTACTCCGTTGGTTCAAATCCCACCCAATGCATGAATTTTTCTTTGTTTATTTGAGACTTGAACCACGTAATGACAGCACAAGAACAACTGCAGGGAGAGTAGAACGTTTTATTTTCAATTAGAGAGTACAAATAAATTTTGTTATAATTTTGTAGCAAGTTCTAAAAACGTGCACTAGTAGTCAAGTCGTTAACGCGCTAGTCTGGTAACCCAGGTAGTGTAGTAATCCGTTGGTTCGAATCCCACTTAGTGCATGAATTTTTCGTTATTAACTTGAGTTTGTGACCACATCATAATAAGACTCTGAGGGTTAAGTGGCAGAAAATGTTTTGAGCATTAGGAAAGAAGGTGGTTACCTATTATTATTAAGTTCTACATATCTTTTCATTCTGTTCTCAGGTGAAGCTGTGGAACGTCCACACAGGCTTCTGTTTCATCACATTCTCAGAGCACGACTCCCCTGTGTCTGCCGTGCACTTTAGCAACACACGCAAGTTTGTGCTATCAGCCAGTGTGGATGGAACTGTGCGAGCCTTCGACCTGACCAGGTAACCCACGCGTGTGTGTTTGGGTGTGGGGTGTGTGCAACTTAACTGTACCACCCTCAATGGTAAACATGTGGTGCCTTTGATCCATGAGTCTCAGGTTCAAACCCTGGGCTCGGCAAGATATTAATAATCAACTATGCCTAACAGATGAGTTCAATTAAGAACGAAACGATCGTCTTAGGCTGCTTGTGGGTTGAATATCACATATATAAATTGTAGCAATGAAAATTGGTCAAAATGTAAAAAAAAAAAAATTGTTGATTTGATTTGATTCGGCATTGCTACTATATAGTCCTTAGAAATTGAAATAGGGTAGCCTACAACACAAACCACAAGCGTCTACAGTAGCTCCTGCTTCATGGCTACAAAATAGAAACGGCTGTGAAACACTCATCTCTAAAAAAAAAAAAATGAAAATTTCCATAGTTAAATGGAACTTTTTTTCTATTCTCAGGTATCGCAACTTCCGCACCTTCACAACACCCCGGCCTGTGCAGCTCAACTGCCTCGCCCTGGACTCCACCAGTGAGTTTGTGGCGGCGGGCGGGCAGGATGTGTTCGAGATATACGTCTGGTCCATGAAACTCGGCCGGTTGTTGGAGGTGAGACCAAATTAAAAAAAGTTGCTCAGGAGTTTATGAAAATATGAGGGAAAAAAAAGAAATCGGAGCAAAAAAATATTTTTGTTCCAAAAACGAACACAATACTTTCGATTTCTAGTGTTAGAAATTTTTAATAATAATAATAACAGTCTTCAGTGTAAAATCAAAAAGGTGATTGACACAAATATGATAACTTTTACTAACTAATGCTAATGCATCAGAATATCTGTAACCAACCATCATCGTCCAATATCGATTTCGTAGTGGCGCCACTGTAGGCCCGAGGTTAAAAACTACAGAGCGGGGAAAAAAATTCGACCCGCTGGTATTTGAATCAAGGTCATCTGGAGTGCAAGATGAACTTGTGTTAGCAAAATCAGGCTGGGTGAGATTAATGTCGGTTTCTAGAACGATCCCTAGCGATTGGAGAGAAAAACCGAAAAATAATCATTTCATATCAGGAGCCTAGACATTGATCGTCCATATAATCTTTCTTCCCCCCTGGACATTGGTAATGTCTGTGTCCATCTGACGGACATGTAATAATAATAATATTATCGCCTATTTTATACTGCCCGATTAAGACTTAAAGTCCCATTATTCCAGTAGTAAGCCCAAGACGAATTATTATGTGGTAAAAATCCCAAATTCGAGCATAACTTGTCATGTCCCGTCTAGGTTTCGAACCCGCGACCTCTTGATTACCAGACCGCCGCCTTTACCACTGAGCTACCGGGACAGACATAATGTTATCATTTTTATTTTATCTTATTTTGTCTATCTCCAGGTGCTATCAGGGCATGAGGGTCCCGTGTCCTGCCTGGAGTTCAGCCCTGTTCTGTCGAGCACAGGCATGGTTTGAGCCTCGTGGGATAAATACAGACACTTATCAGTATTATTATTATTATCTCCAGGTGCTATCAGGGCATGAGGGTCCCGTGTCCTGCCTGGAGTTCAGCCCTGTTCTGTCGAGCACAGGCATGGTTTGAGCCTCGTGGGATAAATACAGACACTTATCAGTATTATTATTATTATCTCCAGGTGCTATCAGGGCATGAGGGTCCCGTGTCCTGCCTGGAGTTCAGCCCTGTACTGTCGAGCACAGGCATGGTTTCAGCCTCCTGGGATAGAACAGTGAAGATATGGAATGCAGTGGAGAACAACACACAGCACGAGACTGTACAACTTCAGTCGGATGGTGAGTGAGAGAGTTGTATTAAGTGAGAGTTCTATTAAGTGAGAGTTCTATTAAGTGAGAGTTGTATTAAGTGAGAGTTGTATTAAGTGAGAGTTGTATTAAGTGAGAGTTCTATTAAGTGAGAGTTCTATTAAGTGAGAGTTGTATTAAGTGAGAGTTGTATTAAGTGAGAGTTGTATTAAGTGAGAGTTGTATTAAGTGAGAGTTGTATTAAGTGAGAGTTGTATTAAGTGAGAGTTGTATTAAGTGAGAGTTGTATTAAGTGAGAGTTCTATTAAGTGAGAGTTGTATTAAGTGAGAGTTGTATTAAGTGAGAGTTGTATTAAGTGAGAGTTCTATTAAGTGAGAGTTGTATTAAGTGAGAGTTGTATTAAGTGAGAGTTCTATTAAGTGAGAGTTCTATTAAGTGAGAGTTCTATTAAGTGAGAGTTCTATTAAGTGAGAGTTGTATTAAGTGAGAGTTGTATTAAGTGAGAGTTGTATTAAGTGAGAGTTCTATTAAGTGAGAGTTCTATTAAGTGAGAGTTGTATTAAGTGAGAGTTGTATTAAGTGAGAGTTGTATTAAGTGAGAGTTCTATTAAGTGAGAGTTGTATTAAGTGAGAGTTCTATTAAGTGAGAGTTCTATTAAGTGAGAGTTCTATTAAGTGAGAGTTGTATTAAGTGAGAGTTCTATTAAGTGAGAGTTCTATTAAGTGAGAGTTGTATTAAGTGAGAGTTGTATTAAGTGAGAGTTCTATTAAGTGAGAGTTCTATTAAGTGAGAGTTCTATTAAGTGAGAGTTGTATTAAGTGAGAGTTCTATTAAGTGAGAGTTCTATTAAGTGAGAGTTGTATTAAGTGAGAGTTGTATTAAGTGAGAGTTCTATTAAGTGAGAGTTCTATTAAGTGAGAGTTCTATTAAGTGAGAGTTCTATTAAGTGAGAGTTCTATTAAGTGAGATTTCTATTAAGTGAAAGTTCTATTAAGTGAGATTTCTATTAAGTGAGAGTTCTATTAAGTGAGATTTCTATTAAGTGAGAGTTCTATTAAGTGAGAGTTCTATTAAGTGAGAGTTCTATTAAGTGAGAGAGTTCTATTAAGTGAGATTTCTATTAAGTGAGAGAGTTCTTATTAAGTGAGAGTTCTATTAAGTGAGAGTTCTATTAAGTGAGAGAGTTCTATTAAGTGAGAGTTCTATTAAGTGAGAGTTCTATTAAGTGAGAGTTCTATTAAGTGAGAGAGTTCTATTAAGTGAGATTTCTATTAAGTGAGAGAGTTCTATTAAGTGAGAGTTCTATTGAGTGAGAGTTCTATTAAGTGAGAGTTCTATTAAGTGAGAGTTCTATTAAGTGAGAGTTCTATTAAGTGAGATTTCTATTAAGTGAGAGTTCTATTAAGTGAGAGTTCTATTAAGTGAGAGAGTTCTATTAAGTGAGATTTCTATTAAGTGAGAGTTCTATTATGTGAGAGTTCTATTAAGTGAGATTTCTATTAAGTGAGAGTTCTATTAAGTGAGATTTCTATTAAGTGAGAGTTCTATTAAGTGAGATTTCTATTAAGTGAGAGTTCTATTAAGTGAGAGTTCTATTAAGTGAGATTTCTATTAAGTGAGAGTTCTATTAAGTGAGATTTCTATTAAGTGAGAGTTCTATTAAGTGAGATTTCTATTAAGTGAAAGTTCTATTAAGTGAGATTTCTATTAAGTGAGAGTTCTATTAAGTGAGATTTCTATTAAGTGAGAGTTCTTTTAAGTGAGATTTCTATTAAGTGAGAGAGTTCTATTAAGTGAGAGTTCTATTAAGTGAGAGTTCTATTAAGTGAGAGTTCTATTAAGTGAGATTTCTATTAAGTGAAAGTTCTATTAAGTGAGATTTCTATTAAGTGAGAGTTCTATTAAGTGAGATTTCTATTAAGTGAGAGTTCTATTAAGTGAGAGTTCTACTAAGTGAGATTTCTATTTTTTTTTTTTTTTTTTTTTTTTTTTACGAGATTACAAATATGTATTTATATAATATTATACACTTCTTTCAAACAATCATCCTTGGGTAGTGTGCCAAGCACAGATGTTACATTCCCTCTAATTATAGCAATGCCTAATCTCTGAGTTAAGAAATTTCCTGCTCTCTGATCCCTCGTCTCCTGAACCAGAGCTTTGGAAACCGATTTTAATAATCCCAAAGCGTCTGGTCCAAAAGAGCCGAAGGTTTCGACAGCGAAAGGCACAAAATGATATTGCTGGGCTATTTCTAGGTATTTCTTTTTTTTTCCTTATCTCAGCTTGTTTGGCAGCTTCACCTGGTCCTTCTAGAGAAAATCCAATGTTAGACACTGCCAAGGTGTCAACACAAGTTACGTCCCAGACGAGGGGTTTTCCATTTTTCCATGGAATCATGGTCATTCCGTCTGGTCTCTTACCATCTTGTCTGAAAAGACCTGATGGTTCGAGAACAGCTGGAATGTGACATGATCCTAATGCTCTTTTCAAGGTGTTATTTAAATCTCCGTGTCGACTGTACCGTCCTGTATATCATCTATTAAGTGAGAGTTCTATTAAGTGAGAGTTCTATTCAGGGCTGTTACTGGTTAAGGAAAGTAAGGGCCAAGGAAAATTAGGGCTGATTGGATTAAAGGTTATTAGGGGTTAAGGAGAGTAAGGGCCAAGGAAACTTAGGGCTGATTGGAAATTGAACAAAATTTGAATGCCTTTTATTGACTACAACTTTGTTAAGCCAACGCCTGTATTGTAATGAACTTTAAATAAAGCTCATGATTGAGAGGCAAAAATATTTTTATTTATTATAAAAATATTTCTTAGATACTTCTTTTTCAACTATAGATCATATAATAGCTCCATCTTTTAGAAGTGACCACTCCTAAAAGGATAAATGTGGATAAATAATTATACACATTTACCCTTGCTGGTACGATTCCCTGCGAATGAAGGGTAAACCCCGTCTTGACCATCTATCCCAAATCAAGACGTTAAAATGATATAGAATCAACTCGTCACAATAGATCTAATGACGGTGTGATAGTTGGGGCTTCACTTGTTTAACTCCCAACAGTCTATAATAATAAAATTGCTCGTTAATAATTTATTATTTTGTAATTATATTAAGTACAAATAATACACATTTTTTAGGTTACTCACAATTTTCATCAATAAACATCATAAAACGAATTAAAAAAATAGCATTCATTTATATATTTAATTTTAAAAAAAAATTGTAAGGATGAAAGTAACATAGTGTTTCCCATTGTTGCCAGCTCTGTGCGTGGCCTACAATAACATCCTGTTTCCCATTGTTGCCAGCTCTGTACGTGGCCTACAATAACATTCTGTTTCCCACTGTTGCCAGCTCTGTACGTGGCCTACAATAACATTCTGTTTCCCACTGTTGCCAGCTCTGTACGTGGCCTACAATAACATACTGTTTCCCATTGTTGCCAGCTCTGTGCGTGGCCTACAATAACATACTGTTTCCCATTGTTGCCAGCTCTGTGCGTATAACATACTGTTTCCCACTGTTGCCAGCTCTGTGCGTGGCCTACAATAACATACTGTTTCCCATTGTTGCCAGCTCTGTGCGTGGCCTACAATAACACACTGTTTCCCATTGTTGCCAGCTCTGTGCGTGGCCTACAATAACATCCTGTTTCCCATTGTTGCCAGCTCTGTGCGTGGCCTACAATAACATACTGTTTCCCATTGTTGCCAGCTCTGTGCGTGGCCTACAATAACATACTGCTTCCCATTGTTGCCAGCTCTGTGCGTGGCCTACAATAACATCCTGTTTCCCATTGTTGCCAGCTCTGTGCGTGGCCTACAATAACATCCTGTTTCCCATTGTTGCCAGCTCTGTGCGTGGCCTACAATAACATACTGCTTCCCACTGTTGCCAGCTCTGTGCGTGGCCTACAATAACATACTGTTTCCCACTGTTGCCAGCTCTGTGCGTATGACATACTGTTTCCCACTGTTGCCAGCTCTGTGCGTGGCCTACAATAACATACTGTTTCCCATTGTTGCCAGCTCTGTGCGTGGCCTACAATAACATACTGCTTCCCACTGTTGCCAGCTCTGTGCGTGGCCTACAATAACATACTGTTTCCCACTGTTGCCAGCTCTGTGCGTATGACATACTGTTTCCCACTGTTGCCAGCTCTGTGCGTGGCCTACAATAACATACTGTTTCCCATTGTTGCCAGCTCTGTGCGTGGCCTACAATAACATTCTGTTTCCCACTGTTGCCAGCTCTGTGCGTTGCCTACAATAACATTCTGTTTCCCATTGTTGCCAGCTCTGTGCGTGGCCTACAATAACATTCTGTTTCCCACTGTTGCCAGCTCTGTGCGTGGCCTACAATAACATTCTGTTTCCCACTGTTGCCAGCTCTGTGCGTGGCCTACAATAACATTCTGTTTCCCACTGTTGCCAGCTCTGTGCGTGGCCTACAATAACATTCTGTTTCCCATTGTTGCCAGCTCTGTGCGTGGCCTACAATAACATTCTGTTTCCCACTGTTGCCAGCTCTGTGCGTGACCTACAATAACATTCTGTTTCCCGTTGTTGCCAGCTCTGTGCGTATGACATACTGTTTCCCATTGTTGCCAGCTCTGTGCGTGGCCTACAATAACATACTGTTTCCCACTGTTGCCAGCTCTGTGCGTGGCCTACAATAACATACTGTTTCCCACTGTTGCCAGCTCTGTGCGTGGCCTACAATAACATACTGTTTCCCATTGTTGCCAGCTCTGTGCGTGGCCTACAAGCCGGATGGCTCGGAGATTGTGGTGGCAACACTGGACGGGCAGCTCCTCATGTTTGACGTGGAGAGCAGCGCCCAGGTGGGCAGCATAGAGGCCAGACGAGACCTGGACTCGGGGCGGCTGGACACTGACCTCGTCACACGGGAGCAGACGCTCAAGGCCAAGTGAGTCACGGATATGAGAGAACTCAAGGGGCCGAGTTTTTTTTTTCTCTCTTATTTTTTTTATATATTTATTTATTTAATACATGACAAGTAAATGGTTCAAATATATATAACAATGACAGTTTACATAATTCATAATATTTTTAACTGAACTTATGCTAGTTTCTTTTGGCTGTCGTCATCTCACACTAAGGGCCACACCTATGAAGTATGGTCCTTGTGTCGTGGGATAAAGAGGTTATTTTCCTTTATAGAGAGGTAAATTGAACCTGTAAGGTGTTCTCTTATAATCAGGTTTCTCTTATAATCAGGTTCGATTTTAAAAATAATAATGAAGAATTTCGTAAAAAATAGTACGACGTCCGATCCAGTGCGTGCTGGCGTACCAGCGCTTAACATTTCTATTGTTTTTATACCCCTACTCAGCTGCTATGGTTTATTTTGTATAATATGTAGGTACATTTGTCCAAATATTGTAAATAAGAAGGCAAATTGTTTGCGATCAAAGTTTAAATACTAATGAAAATTCTCTAAGCCTCACGGAATCCAACATTTTATCTCGAATTTTAAAGCAAAGTGTAGCGAAGCAACCCGCCAATTTATCCTCCAATATATCCAATTAAAATTCTTTGTTCATCTTTCAAAGTACAATGCGCATTATTTAGTATCTGATTTTACGTTGAATGTATTAGTAGTATAAAATTTTGTTAACAATATTTGTGAAATTGAAACAAAATGAGTTTACTTATAAATTAGCCAGCGTGAATGCACCGGTTCTCGTAGGATCACCGAAGTTAAGCAACAGCGAGGTGAAGACCGAGGCTGATTGAGGTTAATGTGGGTAGCAGGTTTGTGAGTTTCCAGCTAATGGAGTGTAAAACCCTCGTCGTATATGACCAATTGACCATGCAGTTGAAACAATAAAAAAAATTATAAATTAGTTCTTTTACTAAGTAAGGTCCGATCTGTGTTGCAGAGCTGTCTCTACCCTCTGCTACTCAGCGGATGGTTCCTGCATCCTGGCGGCAGGCCAGTCCAAGTTTGTGTGCATCTACAGCAGTCGGGAGGGAATCTTACTCAAGAAGTTTACCATCACTCAGAACAAATCACTGGATGGTATCAGTGTGAGTAGAACAAATCACTGGATGGTATCAGTGCGAGTAGAACAAAGCACTGGATGGTATCAGTGTGAGTAGAACAAATCACTGGATGGTATCAGTGTGAGTAGAACAAATCACTGGATGGTATCAGTGTGAGTGAGCCTTTGCTATGATCAGGCGTGGCCGGTGCTAAGACTGCAGCACCCCCAGACGAAAAGGCCAAGTTCTAGCTCTTTCATAAAGAAAATCATCACACATTTCTAGAATAATTAATTTACAATTGTAATGATTGGCATGGTAAACAAACTCCAACTCCTTAGATTTCTAAAGGAGTGACTAAAAATTCCATTTTAGTCCAGTTGGGACGGTTAATTATTATGATCTGAAGTTCTCAATTAAATGAGAGTAAATTCATGCATTGGGTGGGATTCGAAGAAAAAACGAATATTGTAGCACTACACTCTTTGATTTATTTGAATAATTCGTCTGGATCCGAGTTGTGGCCCAAGGCATGGCCCTATATTTTTTCCCTAACCCTACTCTACACAATAAGGACTTGCTGTACATAGTTTTGTCTGAATTTAGCGCCACCGGGACAATTCACAAGGACACTTTTAGGGCGAAATGAATAGACAAAATGGAGATCTTAAGTCAAGACTCAGCACTAGTTTTCCCCATATAAGACAATACGCAAATTCTAGACTTACCTCCAGAGAGGTATTACAATTAGATTCGCCCTTAATACACTATTTCCCAATAGCTCAGTGGCAGAGGCGGCACTCTGTGAATCCAGATATTCCAGAGGTCGCGGGTTCGAAACCCAGCCGGGACATGACAAGTTATCCTCCGATTTGGGAA
This sequence comes from Bactericera cockerelli, assembly GCA_024516035.1. Taxonomy (NCBI): domain Eukaryota; kingdom Metazoa; phylum Arthropoda; class Insecta; order Hemiptera; family Triozidae; genus Bactericera; species Bactericera cockerelli. The sequence goes on from CM044960.1 coordinate 572,185, forward strand.
TTTTACGACATAATTTTTGAACTTACTGCTGGAATAATGCGGCTTAATAGTTCCTAATCGGGCAGTATAAATAAGGCGATATTATTATTATTATTATTTTATAAATCCACGTAAAACAGGTATGTTCTGGACTTTTTTTCTATGTGCTAATTGATTTAACGTCTAGACAATTAAAAAATCAACATTTACAATATTATTAAGATGCGAAAGAGCAAATCATGTTAATTTTAACACGTTCACTCCCACAGGACTTTGTGAACCGACGCAAAATGACCGAGTTCGGGAACATGAATCTAATAGAGACGCGGGAAACGCAAGAGGGAGGCAACGTGGTAATGAAACTGCCGGGGGTCAAAAAAGGGGACATGGCAGCGCGCGTGTTGAAGCCCGAAGTGCGTGTCTTCTGTGTGAAGTTTTCGCCCACAGGTAAGTTCAAGTACTTACTAACTTACTTTCCGTGTCCATGTGTGATGTCAAGGTGGTGGAAGGATTGATATGAGTGAACCCTTTGGACGCCCAAAACTATTTCCGGGCTCCTTCCGTGTGTTACAATAATGCACTTAAAACTTGACAATTTTAAAAATGTGTCTTAAAATTTGGTAGGTATTTAAAATTCTTCAAACTTTTAAGTAGATATTGCCTGCTTGGTGTTTGGCTAAAAAGTTCAGGTCAAATTATTGATACCAAACTTTTGATATTTTGTGAGGGTCTTCACAGTGAGCCATAGACCTATTTTAAATAATAATAGCATGTCAAATGAAGTTCCTTTGGTATGTGTAGACCGTACAGTAAATAAAGGTCTAATGAGTCCCATTATTCTAGCAGTAAGCTCAAAATGTAATTTATCATGTGATCAAAATCCCAAATGAGAGGATAACATTATGTCCCGGCTGGGTTTCAAACCCGGGACCTCTAGATGACCAGTCAGGCGGTCTGAGCTACCGGGACAGGCTGTATTCAGGTATTTACTATGTATTTCAGGCCAGGCCTGGGTTGCAGCAAGCACAGAAGGGGTGCACATCTACTCTCTAGACTCCGGGCATGTGTTTGATCCGTTCCTGCTTGACATCAGCATCACGCCTCAGTCAGTCAAGGAGGCACTGGCTGATGAGGATTATGCCAAGGGTAAGTGTTTTTAGACAGCGTCCGTGCCGTCACGGTTGTGACTACTGCCCGTAGTCCAGAGATGGCGAGTTCAATCCCCGGTTGGGGCAGACTTTTCGAAGAAAATTCTGTTCCCTCCAACCACGTGAGGCTGGCATTTCCGGCTCTACCGAGGCTGGGTGAGGTTAATGTGGGTAACTGGTACGATTCCCAGCGAATGGAGGGCGAAACCACCGTCCGTACTATCTCTCTCAATCAGAACGTTAAAACCAATTAGAATCAACTGGTCACAATAGATCTAATTAGGTCGCAGTTTTAATTGTAAGGGTTTCACTGGGAAAAAAATAGCATTACTGCTAATGTACAGATTTAGTCAAGGACTTAACAAACAACTTTAAACACTTTCAAATGACTGATGACCATCATGATTAAATCAGTCCGTGACAAATCGAACTAATATATTGGTTGGGTGGAAGAGATTGCCTAGGCAAGAACCCTGCCCTTTAGTTAGGACATAATTATATTATGTATATATTTATTTATTTTTTCTTTATTTTTTTTCTCTATTACCTATATTGTATATTGTATTTTCATTTGTAATTATTTGTATTGTATATAATATGTCCTATTACCTAATAAAGTGTAAATAAATAGATAAATATATTCCAACTTTTTTTTTTTTTTTTTTTTTTTTTTTTTCGTCTCAGCCGTGATGATGTCTCTGAAACTGAACGAGTCCACCCTCATCATTCACGTCCTGGAGTCGATTCGAACCAAGGACATCGAGTTGACAGTCCGCTCCCTGGCTCCTGTGTACCAGGAGAAGCTACTCAAGTTCATCGCAGCCTTGCTAGAGGTAATAATAACATGAATATAAGTGTCCCAATCTCTATATATAAAACAGAAAAAAGGACTACCTATGTTTGTTTGTTTGTCCGGTGTTGTTTAGCCAAAACGGTAAGAGATAGCAAAAAATGTCTCAGAATTGACCCCCCCAAAACCATTATCGCTTTGTCCAGAAAAATTATTAAAAGTTCAAAAAGGCATTGCTGTCCAGCAGTACGGCCATGCCTTAGTAAATTTGAAAATTAGTCCCGTTGCAAAGCACGGGCAAACGGCTAGTCTAGTGTAAACGTGAAATATACAGACTTTATGCTTTAAGTATGCTTTTACACCATCAGCTCAGGTGGGCTCGGGACGTGGAGATGCCAGTCTCCAAATACAAGTTTACAATATCTTGTTGGCTTAGCAATCCAGAGAGGAAACGCAGCTTCTATTTTGGGAGCAATTCCAAAAACTGGAGTTTTTAACCAAAATTTTTATGTTTAATAAATATATTGACCAAGTGTTATTCCGAGCGAGATGGTTAGTTTAAAATGAGAGAAAAAAATTTACAATATCCTGTTTGGTATGTACTGCTACCGTCTTGGTATTATAGACAAAAATCTTAGCATTGCAAGCTTGTACCCCGTCGGCATAAATAATGATTACATAATAATAAATATTGTATAAGCCAACCGCATGAAAAGCTAATCCTTGTTTCATTTACCTACATGTATCTATCTTTTATTAGATTATAGTGGTGCTAATCAACATCTATGGTCATACACACCAATTCAGCTGCAATAAAACCTACATACCTATATATTTTTATTATTTAACACTTTATTGGTCAACTACATGGTACATTCAACAAAATAGGACATGAACAACAAAAAAAAAAAAAACAAAAGAATATGTAGTGAACCAAGGGGCGAGGTTAAAGCCTGTGTCTTTCTCTTCCACCGAACCCCATATAGTTGAGTTATGTTATCATAAAAAAAATCGTGATATCTCAACTACTCAATCTCGCTTTGCTTGATTTGTGCTTAACTTGGGTCTTGAACTTCTGACCTCCAGGTTACAAGAAGTGCGCCGCCTTATCGATCAAGCTTGTTAGGTCGGTTGATTTATCTATCTAAATGTATTACAGGTGACCAGACACGTAGAGTTCTACGTTCACTGGGTGAGTAAGCTACTGCTAGCACTACAGAGACCCGCCCAGAGCACGCTGGTGCTGCTCCAGAGGAATCTCAACAAGAAATACGGGGATCTGGCCAAGATGTGAGTTTATTTTGATGTACTTTTAGTGTTAACAGTTCTCAAACTGTTAGCGTAATGAGACTTCCTGTCTCGAGCCGACAGTCTAAATAAAGCACTACTATACTATACTTTATTTTTTTATCGGTATGGTTATATTTATTTTCAGGGATCAAGTACTATAAAAAATGACTAAAACAAAGTTTTAATTATGTTCAATTAATTTTAAGCCAGCGTCGCGTCGATGGCACGTTGAATAAACCAGTTCTCATTTAGTCACTGAAGTTAAGCAACGTCCAGCGAGGCTAGGACTTGGATATATGACCATTCAAATTGGAACCCTCGTGATGTTGGCTATTCCCAGTCCCACTCAAGCTGGGTGAGGTTAATTTGAGTAGCTGGTTTCTGAGTTTTCAGCGAATGGAGTGTAAATCTCCCGTCTTGATATGACCATGCAGTTGATTTTTTTTTTTTAATTATTTCTAAAATATAAAACATTGTAAGGTAAGTGAACTAGGTACTAGTGGAGAATAGTGAGTGCTATTTTTTTCTTTAATTTTTTTTTTTTTTTTCGTTCTCAAGTCCCTTTAAGATCACAGATAATATGTTATTTGAAATGGAATCTCACAAACCATCTACACACATAAACCTCACCCACTTATGTAGGAAATTAAGACATATAAGAAATATGACTTAATTTCTGTCCCGGTAGCTCAGTGGTAAAAGCGGCACTCTGTGAATCCAGATAATCCAGATGTCGTGGGTTCGAAACGCAGCCGGGACTTGACAAGTTATCTTCCTATGTGGGATTTTTACCACATAATAATACGTCTTAGGCTTCTTGCTGGCATAATGGTACTGATAAGTCCTAATCGGGCAGTACAAATAAGGTCATATTATTATTATTAAAAAGCTAGGTTAAGACATGGTAAGTTCAGCTGTCTCACAATTTTTTACTTTCTATGACTTACCTATAAGGTATAGAATTCTAAGTCCTACCTAGTTTTTTTTTTTTTTTTTTTTAATTAATAATGAAAATCTAAGAAATATGTCTTGATGTTATAGATTTTCCCTATTAATTTGAATGAAAAGATTCAAGACTGCTGTATTTTTTTCCCCAGCTGTGACTTCAACACGTACACTCTGCAGCTGATCTCCCGCCTGGGACCTCTGAGGATCCAGCCCAAGCTGGAGAAGATGGAGCCTGGAGAAAGCTCGGGCGAGTCCAGTGAGGAGGAGATGGAGATTCGGGTGCTGGAAGAAGACCAGGCCGTGTAGCCTCACAACCCGCGGGTCCTGGGTTCGAACCCGAGTTGAGCTGGAAAAGTTGTTACCAGCATGGCTACAACTGTAGAGTGATTGTCTCCAGCCAAGTTTCGTTGGCTCGTACTAAACTTCATATAGTCGAACCTGGATGTAAGAGAAACCTTTGCCATGCGGAAGGTCCCGGGTTCGAACCCCCGCGCTTACAAAAAAATGTATTCAAAATTTGGTTCCAGTTGTTTGTAAGAGATACCTTGGACGTGACAGAATTTTGTAATGAAAAATTCGGTCATATTTTACATGTGTAAAATGTGATATTTTTACATTGTATTTCGGATTTCTTCTGTACCTTCATTCTTTGTATCTGTGTATAAAATAAAACTACAACTGAAGTTGTGAATATGTTATGAATAATAAAAATTCTGTCATATCCCTTTTAAAGCACATGTGTGCTGGTCAGGATTTCCAGCCCGACCCCAGGCTGGGTGAGGTTAATGTGGAGCTGGTGCGAGTACAAAGTAAACCCTCTTCCTGATGAAAAACTCGGGACGTAACCCCTAGCTGACTGAATCCTGCTCAGTTCACACAACTGTGGACAGTATGTTCAAAATTATTTATGTATATTTTTTTACATACCCATACATACATTGTGAAATAAATAAAATCTTGTTTGTTTTTAACAAAACCCCAACTGTTTGGTATTTATTGATAATAGCTTGGAAACCTCGGTGGCTCAGTGGTTAAGAGCATTGGTTGCTGACCCGGAGGTTGCGGGTTCGAATCCCGGCCGGAGCGGAAAATTCTAACCGATTTTTTTCTTTCCGGAATGGCATGGATGTAAAGGTAAAGTGTCCTGAAGTAATGCGAAAGCGGTTGCGGGGCACAACTACCTTTAAAAAAATAGCTTGGAAATCAATTGTGTTTCTGTTAAAGATATATTTGTATAATTTACTGTCTATGAATGAACACATTGCGTCTAAAGTCTAAACAACCAAATCTTTTATTCAATATCTCACTTCCATGGGGTTCTGAAAATTCGGCCGCTTCGCTTGTTTAATAATAGTGCGGCCTGGTGGCCCCCGCGACCCCCAATCGATCATTTCTCCTTTATCTAGGTCTCACGAGGTATCCTGTTGTCTTCGTCTTGGTTGGATCCAGCTTCAGTGTCTTTGGCTTTGCTTGGACCATTTACTTTATTTACTTTGTGGTGGCCTGGATTGTATTCGTCTATGAGATCCAGAACATCTTTGTACAAGAGTCGGTAGCTATCCTTGGCCCATATGTAATCGCCATGATTGAACATCTTGTACGCTATGGCTTTGAACCGGACTACGTTCTTTAGTTTGCTCTTGAGAATGTAATTGTCCTGGAAACAGAACAATTTTAAAAAATAAATAAATATCATATTATTTTTTTACACTTTATTCAGGACATAATTATCTATATATAGTCGTTGGAGCAGGAATAGTAGATGGCAGTGGGTGTGTTAATTTCTATGTTATGTTAATTGTTCATTTCTATAGCTTACCTTAGCATGGGACATATAGTCGTTGCAGCAAGAATAGTAGATGGCAGTGGGTGTGCTAAGGCTACCCAAAGCATAAGGGGAAGGATAGGGAACGCCATATCTCCTCAGGTTCTCTTTCTTCCCGTAACTCAAGGGTGCGAATTCGCCTGGAAAAGTTTCGAGACACAACCAGGTCAAAGAAGAAGGGGCCTCAAAGAGACCCTTGAAGTACTGTCGTAATCAAATTGATGAACCTTCTGGTTCTGAATCCATGCATGGTCATCATGGCAATTTCATGTTATGTTGGCTATTCCCGCACTCAGGCTGGTTGAGGTTAATTTGAGAAGCCGGGTTGTTCGCCCAGCGATGGTGGATAAAACCCAAGTCGTCTTTTGTGTTAAGAGTAAGAGCCTTTCACACATAATAACAAAATATTATATTTGTTTTATCAAATTTGTATTGTTATATAATAGTATAGTATAGTAGTGTTTTATTTAGACTGTCGTCTCGAGAGTCAGGTAGTCCCAAAGGCTATAAAAGGTTCAGTTATCCTACCTGTTCTCAAGATTTGTACCATCTGTTTGAGCGTGTTGAGAGAAGAACTTCCTGGGAACTTGGTCATCATCTTCACTACGGCACTCTGAAAAACAAATCGGTTAGTTTCAGTTCACTGAAAGTTCCAACCTCCAGTGGACTCTATTCACATTCAGATCCACGCATACCTCGCTGTACCACCTAGACCTAGACTAATCGATGATAGCGCATAATAATAATAATAGAACTCTTTAGTGGAAGGTAACCACGAGGCGAGGTTAATGCTCAACGCATTTTCTACCACCTAACCTTCAGAGTCTTATTATTATGTGTTAAAAAACTCAAATTAATGAGGAAAAATTCATGCACTGGGTGGGATTCGAACCAACGGATCCCTACGCTACCTGGATTACCAGACTAGCGCGTTAACCACTTGACTACCCGTACCAAGTTTGTAATATTCCAGCATCCTAGATTCTTGGAGTTTACTTACTTCAGTGGTTTGATTGGATCCGAAGCCAGAGGAGACCGCCATTTGTAGCTGGCAGAGCTTTCCCAAGATGTTTCTACGATTACAAAGGAATCGTAGAGCTCGATCATAGAAACCATTCTTATGCAAGACCTTCTGGGTGTTTTCTATGTTCCCGTAGCGCTGGAAAATATTTAAAATAAATTATCAATTAGTAATTATTGCCATGCGGAAGGTCCCGGGTTCGCATCCCCGCGCCAACAAAATAATTGTATTCAAATTTTGGTCACAGTTGTATATGTAAAGGATATCTTTAGGTGCGCTCGTGTTGACCCAGCACCTAAATGGGTCACTTCTCGCCCATCATCAGAGTCCATACTACGGGATGGACAGTTAGACAGGCTACAACACAGACCACAAGCGTCTACAGTAGCTCCTGTTTTATGGCTATACGAATTTAAAAAGGCTGTGAAACACTCTATGTTTCGAGCCGACATCTAAATGATGCACTACTATACTATCTTTACAAAATAATGCTAATGGTTGAGACTACTGCTCGTAGTCCAGAGATTCCTAGTTCGATCCTTGGTTGGGGCAGACTTTTGGAAGAAAATTCTGTTCCCTCCAAAAAACGTGAAGCGGGCATTTCCGGCCCTACCCTGAGTGAGGTTAAAGTGGGTAGCTGGTACGATTCCCAGCGAGTGGAGGGTAACACCCCCGACTATCGTTATTATTATTATACAACGCTTTATTAGGTACTAGCGGGCTGTCGCCCGCTTTGCGGGCCGAGGCATGGCCGTGAAAGCAAAAAATCCTTTTTCGCCAATGGCAGGTGTTGTAGTGGGAGTTTCGAAAAATCCCGTCTTATTGCACATCTAGACTATAAGACAAAGCTACCTACCAAATTTCAGCTTCCTAGGACTTACGGTTTGGGCTGTAGAGCGATGATCAGTCAGTGGTCAGTGGTCAGTGGTCAGTGAGTGACTTTGACATTTATATATTAAGATAAATGGACATTATGTACATAGAAATAATTAATTTAACAATGAAAAAAATGGAAACAATATATACAATGAAAATGAAAAAGAATAGAAAATATAAAACAAAAACATAAGTCCTAACTAAAGGGCGGGGTTATTGCCTATGGCAATCTCTTCCACCCAACCCTTTTTTTACGGCATCCAGCCGTAAAAAACGTGCTCCACACTACCAACCTCAATCATAAGGTTGAACAATACCGACCCCAATAGCAACATAGTCTAATATGGGATACAGGCAAGGAAGATGTTTATAGTCTAGATTTTGAGAAAAGCTTCTCACCATATACAGACTGTAGTAGGCGTCCACATAGCCCGCAATCAGGAGATGTCTCATCACTACGGCCTGGGCCCAGACAATGTTGAGGCCCACCTTGGCCCGATACTGCGGCCGCATGCTCGTGGCTATGAAGGTGTACGCGGCCCCCATGGAGTGGCCGACAGTGGCCACGGACCTGTGGCCGGTGAGGTTGAGAATGTAGTCGATGCTGGCGGTCGTGTCGTAGAGGCCTTGCTCGTGGGTGCTGGGAATTAAGGGACAATAAAGATCAACATTAAAAAAAAAAAAAAACAATCAAGGGATTTTTCAATAATATAATATTTCATTATCGAACAAAAGTAACCTTGAACTAGCGGTAGCATGATCGGCTTGCACTCCAGGTGACCCGGGTTCGAATACCGGCAGGGTCGGAATTTTTCGTCTCTGTACTGTAAAAAAGAAAAAGAGAGGATTTTCTCCTAGCTCGTTTACAATGAAAATGATCACACATTTCTAAATTAATGAATGCATAATTGTTATGATTGACATGGTAAACAAACTGAAACTCTTTGCATACTGAAAGAGCGACTCTATAAGTCGCATTTTAGTCCACTTTATGTGACAAGGCCACGCCTGCATAAAACACTCACGAAAACTCATAGAACTGTTCCTGTTTCGACGTCATGTTGACATGTTGGTTGCTGTAGATGTTGCCCCGCGCGTTCCACAGCCACACATCATAGCCCCTCTTCCACAAGAGAAACACTGAAACATTCAACATTTAGGGCGAAATCAATAGAAAAAAACGCTTGCATACGAGTCTGCAACTATTGGGACACTTTCATCTTTACTATTCAAGGTCCAAAACCCAACTGACCAAATTTCGTATTGTGGCGATGACACATACCTTCTCTCTTCTCTCCCTCTACAATTCAATACTTCGCCATTGTGCGCATGACACACACTTTCCCTCTTCTCTCCCTTTACAATTCAATATTTCGTTACATAATATCGTTACATAATTTCGTTACATAATTTCGTCACATAATTTTGGTTATGTGCCAGAGCAAAGACATGAAAATGTCAAAAATTGAGTTCTCAAGTCATTACTTAGCACTGGTTTTCCCCATCTAAGACAATATGCAAATCACAAGTTCGAGTCAGAACTTATATTTCCCCATTTATAATAATACGCAAAATTTGGGGCTTAAGTTCACAGAGGTTTAACAAAAATTTACCGTCCATTTGACCCCTTAAAGTTTAAAAAAAAAAAAAAAAATCTTCTAAAAAATAAACGTTTCACAGGCTTTTTTTTATTTCGTAGCCATGAAACAGGAAGTACTGTAGACGCTTGTGGTCTGTGTTGTAGCCTGCCCATTCCGTAGTATGCCTCCCTCTGATGGGCGAGATGTGACACAATACTTCCCATTTAGGTGTTGGGTCAACATAATATATTGTATGTATACTACATAAAAGGTTTTATTTATGATTTCCTTTTTTTACGCCTCTTCATGAAGGATATTCAAGACGGCAGTTTTACTTATAACCTCACTCGACCTGAGTTGGGCCGGAAATAACCAGTAACCAGTGTCCCCAAACCCCCCCCCCCCCTGGCTACGCCACTGGAGAGTGGAGAGTGTTTCTGGAACGAAAGTCAGGTATCCACAGCGTGTTGGTTCAGTTGGACCCTTACCAAAGTCGACGGCAGGGGTCCTGAGGAGAAAGCAGTCGCTGTTGGCCGTCAGTCCGTGGAACAAAATCACAGGGTAGCCGCCTGGGTTGGCGATCCTGAAGTTGGTCAGAATGTAACCATCCTCTGTGAGGACCTTGTGTTCCTCCCCGGGGTATCCCCAGAACTTGATGATATCCACCTGGAACAATATTGTGCACTGGTGGTCAAGTGGTTAAGGCGCTAGTCTGGTAATCCAGGTGGCGCAGGGATCCGTTGGTTCGAATCCCACCCAATGCATGAATTTTCCCTCATTGACTTGAGTATGATGTGACCACTTAATAATAAGACTCTGAGGGTTAGGTGGTAGAAAATGCTTTGAGAATTAACCTCGCCTGGTGGCCACCTTCCACTAAAAAGTATTATTATTAACAAGTACCTACACATTAACCCATTATTACATTATTATTATTATTATTATTACGTGTCCAGATTTGACGCCTTTATTTTCAAATTAGTACAGTTGAAAAGATTAACAGAAAGATGTAACAAATTAAACAATTGTACAAAGTAATATGGTATATCTGATAGATATATAAAAAAAAAAAATAAAAACAAAACAAAAAAACACTTCTAATAATTATTTGTACTGGTCTCTTGGATTGAGAAGGAAAGTACAGTTCAAAAACAGTACAAGCATAGTGTCACATATCGGTGGGTAGGTAAAGACATTTAATTAAGTAAAATCAAGTAAGTGTATTAAATTTGTAGTTAGAGTAATACAACAATAATTCTAGATAGTATTTGCCCAGTGTTCAGCTACTCTAATGGCTCTACTATTTGCTACTCTAAGGTCCTCACGAGAGCAAGTTTCAGGTAAGTTAGGACAAACTAGTGAGTGTTCCTCATCTTGTAGTGCATTGCAATCACATCTATCATTCCCTTCTTCTAAAATTTTCCATCTTACTAAGTTAACTTTGCATCTGCTTGTTTTTGTTCTCAGTCTATTTAAGCTCTTCCAGATTGTATACTTTAGCTCTGATCCAGCAGATATAACTTCTCCGAGTTCTACAACAGGGTCTATGATCTTTTCCTTCCAGAGGTCTATTCTTCGTTCTTCAGGTGGTGTGACATATGATTCTGTGGTCTTCATAAAGCTTTTCCTTGATTTAAGTCTTGGTTCAGTTGCTTGATGATTAAAAAGAGGGTGACGGTCATCTATTTCTTGTTTTTTCTTTTCAGTTTCAGCTGCAACCTGTCTTCTGACTTGAGGAGGAGCAATACCAGCAAGTGGATATAGCTTTTCAGTGGCTGTGGGTTTGACGCATCCTGTGATAATCCGCATGGCTTCATTGATAGAGACATCAACATGGTGTGAGTGAGCCGAATTTCTCCACACAGGGGCCCCATATTCCGCTGCTGATAGGCTTAATGCCATGGTTGACTGTCGTAGGGTAAGTGGTTTAGCACCCCATTTTGAGTTGACAAGTTTCCGAACTATTCCGTTTCTAGATAGGACTTTCTTCTTAGTATTTATACATTGTGTTTGGAAAGAAAGTGTTCGGTCCAGAGTTATGCCCAGATATTTTGGGTTGTCACAATGTTTAAGCTGTTGCTGACGCCATGTTATTTTGAGCTTTCTCCCAGCTTCTTTGTTGTTAAGATGGAATGTACAAGTTTGAGACTTACTAGGATTTGGCCTCAGGTTGTTTTTTTCATAGTAGTCAGCTAATTCCTGAATAGATTTTGTGATCTTGGCTTCCACCTGCTCAAATGTTTGACCTTGTGCTGCAATAGCTGTATCGTCAGCATATATGAAATGACGGGTGTCAGGGTCAACAGGTTGATCGTTTGTGTAGATGTTGTACATGATCGGGGCAAGGACGCTACCTTGGGCCAGTCCATTTGTTTGTTTCTGCCAGCGACTCTTTTTATTTTGAAGGACAACTTGGAATCTTCTATTTTGGAGGAGACATTGAATGAACCTGGTCAGTTTGATATCTTTGGTCATATGATAAATTTTGTGGGCCAGTTGTTTATGATTGATAGTATCATACGCCGCACTTAAGTCAAGAAATGCCGCTCCTGTAATTAATTTCTTCTCAAAGCCATCTTCAATAAATTGTGTGAGGTTCAGGATCTGACCGGTGCACGATTTTCCTGGTCTGAATCCGGCTTGTTGTGGAATCAATCTCGCATCTACGTGATGCGATATTCGGTTTAGAATCAAACGTTCTAAGAGTTTGTACAAGTGACATAGGAGTGAAACGGGTCTAAAGTTTTTCGCATCGTCAGGTTGTTTCCCAGGTTTCAATATAGCAACAACTTTAGCTCTCCTCCAAGGTTTTGGTATTTGGTTTTTAATGATGCAATTCTGGTAAAAGTTTGAGATCCATTTGAGGGTAATTGGTCCAAAGTGTTTAATTTGTTCATTTCGGAGTTCATCAACTCCAGGTGCTTTGTTATTTTTAGCAAGTTTAATGGCGAGTATCATTTCATTCATACTGAAGGGTGATTCAAGAAAGTTATTTACATTTGTGGTGTCAAGTTCAATTTTTGTGTTGCGCATTTTGGTTTTGGTTTTTGAATTTAAAAGAAGCGTACGTGCTATTTGGTTTGGAGTAATTTTGCAGTTGCCAAGTTCTGCACTCGTGGGGTCGTTATTTATATTCCTTAGTAAAGACCATGCTTTACGGCTATTTCTTTTAAAATCTAATTCTTCAATCATATTTGACCATCGTTCGTTTCTAGATGTTGTCAGGTTTTGTAATAATTCTTTTCCAACTTGTATTGTGTCTTCTGCAAATGGATCCTGCTCGTATAATGATTGATATTGTTGCAATATGGATTTTGATTCTCGAGTCAGGCCAGCTATGTATTGGGTGCGACATCCTCGTGGTATATGTTGACAGGATACTTTTCTCACTAACTTGATGAAGGTATCATATGATGAAATGACTGGTTCAATCTTGGTTATTTCTGCATCAAGGCCAGCAGAGAAAAGTTCCCATTGAGCTTTTCTAAAATTGAACTGTCTTTTAAAAGGTACTTCATGTGGTATTACAACTGCCCTTATAATGCAACTAATCGGTCTGTGTTGTGACCTAGGGATATGTTTCTCGATGTGTTTTGTGGTTTGTTGAGTAATGTTTTCTGACACAAAAAGATTGTCTGGATTGTACCCACGGTGCCATCGTCCGCTGTTGAAAGAAGCAGGTAGTTTTGGGTCGTGTATCAGTTTCAATTTCTTGCTATCAGCCCAATTTTCTAGATCTTCTCCACTTTTGTCTGTATCATTGTAGCCCCATGAGATGCTGTGACAGTTAAAATCACCGAGGACAATCTGGATGTTCTGATTGTTAAAGTTTGTAGGTTCCTTGAAGTTAAAGTCTATGGCTGGTGGTTTATAGACAGAAGTCACAGTACAGGATTGAATTTCTACAGTTAGGATTTCTATGTCATCAACATGGGTCATATCTGTTGATTTGATTATGAGGTCTGGTTTTGCAAATATTGCAGATCCATATTTGTCATGGGGTCTTTCCATGATTAGGATCATTCCCGGTATTCTAGGTCTATGTCTTGTTATTCCCCTGTGGGTTTCTTGAATTAAAAGTAAGTCACATTTCTTTGATTTACATAGGTCAGCTAGTAAATCTTCTTTATTTGAGGAAATTCCTTCAATATTTATTGATATAATATTAATAGATGGCCTAGAGAGGGCATTGCTACAATTGCTTTGGTTGGTATACATATTTCTTTGGTTCATAGCTGTATAATCATTAAAAATAAGGCATAAAGAACTGGTAAGTAGTAGAATTAGCCGGCAAATATGGTGTTTATTTGACGTTTCCAGGGGACGCCCGATTGCATTACAAATATAACAATCTTCGAGGAGGCTTCTACTGTGTCCCCCGCTTCTACTGTGTCCCCCATGCTTTACGGCTATTTCTTTTAAAATCTAATTCTTCAATCATATTTGACCATCGTTCGTTTCTAGATGTTGTCAGGTTTTGTAATAATTCTTTTCCAACTTGTATTGTGTCTTCTGCAAATGGATCCTGCTCGTATAATGATTGATATTGTTGCAATATGGATTTTGATTCTCGAGTCAGGCCAGCTATGTATTGGGTGCGACATCCTCGTGGTATATGTTGACAGGATACTTTTCTCACTAACTTGATGAAGGTATCATATGATGAAATGACTGGTTCAATCTTGGTTATTTCTGCATCAAGGCCAGCAGAGAAAAGTTCCCATTGAGCTTTTCTAAAATTGAACTATATAAGAAATTATTACAACAATTATTATTAACAAGTACCCATTATTACAATATACAAGTATAGGTTCATGAGAAAATTACTGTAATAACAAGAAA
>CM044960.1:586583-630284 GCA_024516035.1 Bactericera cockerelli
TTCTTTATACAAATCCACACCGTTTGACCGAGAAACCTGAAATTTTGCACATAGGTCCGCTTGGATCAGGAAATTCTTCTAGGCTAGATTATATCTCCCTGAGGTTAAGCTACAATGAGTAAGGATAAAAATGGATGGGTGACGCAAAAAAAATGCACGTTTTTTGACATAAATGACATTTTTTCTCGAAATTTGTCGCGACGACCTATCAACTCAAAGCGAGAAAGTTTTAGCCAAGGGTTCGAGCTTTCAATTGACATATCGATCGCGAATTTCTGATGAGCCGTTCTTGAGCTACGCCGGGTAAGGTAAAAAAATGGATGGGTAACATGTAAAATATTCACGTTTTTTGACCTAAATGACATTTTTTCTCGAAATTTGAAGTGACGACCTATCAACTCAGAGCGAGAAAGTTTTAGGCAAGGGTTTAGGCTTTCATTTGACATATTGATCGCGAAATTCTGATGAGCCATTCTTGAGCTACGCCGGGGAAGGCCAGAAAATAGATGGGCGACAAAAAATATTCAGGTTTTTTTTCAAACCTAAATGACATTTTGTGTGTGTGTGTGGTGGTGTGTGTGTGTGGTGTGTGGTGTGTGTGTGTGTTGTGTGTGTGGTGTGTGTGTTGTGGTGTGTGTGTGGTGTGTGTGTGTGTGTGTGTGTGTGTGTGTGGTGTGTGTGGTGTGTGTGTGTGTGTGTGTGTGTGTGGGGTGTGGTGTGTGTGTGTGTGTGTGTGTGTGTGTGTGTGGTGTGTGTGGGTGTGTGTGTGTGTGTGTGTGTGTGTGTGTGGTGTGGTGTGTGTGTGTGTGTGGTGTGGTGTGTGTGTGGGTGTGGTATGTGTGTGTGTGTGGTGTGTGGGTGTGTGCGTGTGTGTGCGTGTGTGTGGGTGTGTGTGGATGTGTGTGTGTGGATGTGTGTGTGTGGGTGGGTGTGTGTGTGCGTTGTGTGTGTTTGATGGGCTGGCGAAGCGGCGGGTGTAACCCGCTAGTGGAAGTATAAAGTAATCTAATTCTTTAATATGTTGAGATTCAATTGTTTTTTTTTTTTTTTTTTTTTTTTTTCTTCTTATTAGGCACTTTAACCAATTATTATATGGTCGTTCGTGCCGATCCTCTCAAGGTCTACATATAAGGTGAAGAAGGTTGAAACTTCTTAGAAAAGTCATAAGTGAGTCCACTTCACTACATTTAATTCTTTTTAATCATCTGAATTAGTAAATTCGGTTGATTCACAGCCGTTGATAGTTAAAGAAAATATCGGTTGGGTGGAAGAGCTCACAGTGTGAGAATCCTGCCGTTGAAGCCATAAAAAAAATTAATAATGAAAAGTTTAAGCCAAAAGGTTTCTGTTTATTGAATTTAATTGTTTTCTAATGGTCTCTTATTTGTTATGTTATGCTGAAGATCAGCAGTCTTCGCCCATTCACGAGATATGCGTAGGAAATGAGTTGGAAATGACCAGAGCTATCCGCAATAGTGAGAAGCAGAAAACATCCAGGAACTGAAAGACTTAAAACTCTCTCGACACGGAGAATCGGCACAAAAGTAACAGCACACAGCAACCGGCAGGTTAATGACCCACAGCGATAGCTCGACTCTCTCTCTCACGGCTAAATCTGCCAGGTCGAACAAAATTAATGTTTCTCGACAGTGAAAAATTCCTTTATTGACGTATCTGTTGGATATGACCGAATTCTTGTAGACAAAGAGGTTGTTACAAGAACTTTGGCTTTCTAGAAGACTTGCTTTTAGCCGTCTTAAATGCTAGAACCTCTGCTAGAGCCTTTCGCTGACAGCTAAATCTGCCAGGTCGAACAAAATATGTTTCTCGACACTGAAAATTTACTTTATTGACGTATCTGTTGGCTATGACTAAAGAGGAAGGTTCTTACAAAAGGAACTTTGGCTTTCTAGAAGACTTGCTTTTAGCCGTCTTAAATGCTAGAACCTCTGCTAGAGCCTTTCGCTGACAGTTAAATCTTTCAGGTCGAACAAAATTAATTTTTCCTCGACAGTGAAAAATTACTTTATTGTGATATCTGTTGGATATGATTAAAGAGGAAGGTTCTTACAAAAAGAACTTTGGCTTTCTGAGAACTTGCTTTTAGCCGTCTTAAATGCTAGAACCTCTGGTAGAGCCTTTCGCTGACAGTTAAATCTTTCAGTTCGAACAAAATTAATTTTTCTCGACAGTGAAAAATTACTTCATTGAGATATCTTACAAAACAAACCTTTGGCTTACTAGTAGACTTGCAAAAAATAGAACGAGTAGAATAATATATATAGAGTAGAATACAATGAAATATTTATAAAGAAAAACAAAAATATTAAGCAGATATACAAGAAAAAAAGAGAATGAAGTTAATGTCCTACCTAAAGGGCGGGGTTATTGCCTGTGGCAATCTCTTCCACCCAACCCTGTTAGGTGGAATGCTAGAACCTCTGCCAGAGCCTTTCTTTGACAGTTAAATCTTTCAGCTTGAACAAAATATTGACGTCCCTGTTGGATATGACTAAATTTTTGCAGGGAAACAGGAGGTTCTTGCAAGAACTTTGGACCTCTCTCTCTCTCAATAAGTTAAGTTAACTTTAACTTAGGAGGTAGATAATAATTATGTATATTTAATTGATGTAATCAAAGTTCATATGGGTATTCAATTCAATGCACATTCTCACGCTCAAAATTCAGCAGAAAAATCTTACTGCTCAAACAAAATTACTGTTTCTTCTTCGAAAAAAAATGCTTTATTAACTTAACTATTAGAGAGGATTTTGCTAATTCAGTGTTAGAGAAAGAGATTTTCTAGAAGTGGTTTTTGCTGTTGGCCTTTGACAGTTGAATCATTCTGGCTATTCTGATCGAAAAATTTAATTTTGGGGTAAAACAGTAAATTTTAATAATCTTTGTAATGACGTGTCTGTGACAGAATATTTGGCTAACTTGTTGTAGAGGAGAGGGATTTTCTCGAAGAATTCAATTTCGTTGTTGACAAATGCTCGTGGTCTAACCTTTACGGTTAAATCTTTCTGCTCGAACAAATTAATGTGAGGTTTACAGTTCACAGAACAACTAGTTTATTTATTACTGTACGTATTTGTATGTAATATATTTTGTATACAATAAACAAACTTTCAACAGCAGTTCGCAATCAGTCTTGTATCAATTAGAATTTAGACTGTCAATGCAATTCATTAAGCATGAGTGAGCCACAAGTGTGGTAGGTAGTACAGATTCCACCGGTAGTAGGTTTAACTAGCGGGGGGCCCGTGTGAGGTGAAGTACATAGAAGTGTTGAGAGAAGGGGAGTTATGAGTGTATGCTTTTGATCGCGGTAGCTCAGTGGTAAAGGCGGCACTCTGTGAATCCAGAGATTCCAGAGGTTGTGGGTTCGAAACCCAGCAGGGACACGACAAGTCAACCTCCCATTTGGGATTTTTACCACATAATAATATGTCTTGGGCTTACTGATGGAATAATGGGACTTAAATAGTCTTGATCGGGCGGTATAAATAAAGGCGATATTCTTATCTTCGTAATATTTTGAATACGTAGTTGAAAACTCGGCCTATGGTGCGCTATAATTGGTTGTAAATCCGACTTGAGAGCGTGTCTGTCAAAGCTAACTTTAATCGTGTAAATAATTCCTAACTAATTAAATTCAATAAAGAGAAAGCTTTCCTTCTCTTTATTATGAAAGTAACAAGATTAGTAAACAATGAATTGCTTCTATTTTTATTACCTATAAGGTATAGAAAGTATTGTTATTCTTTTCAATACAAACAATTCCTAACTAATTAAATTCAATAAACAGAGAGCTATCCTTCTCTTTATTATGAAAGTAACAAGATTAGTAAACAATGAATTGCTTCTATTTTTACTTCCCTATAACCTATAAGCTTTTGAGCTTTTAATATCACTTTATTATCAGAAAGTAACAAGATTCGTAAACAATGAATTGTTTCTATTTTTACTTGCTGTCACTTATAATTATTAGATATAGAAAGTATTGTTTTTCTTTTCAATACAAACAATTCCTAACAATTAAATTCAATAAACAGAGCTTCCTTCTCCTTATTATGAAAGTAACAAGATTAGTAAACAATGAATTGCTTCTATTTCTACATTCTATTACTTATACGGTATAGAAAGTACTGTTTTTCTTTTCAATACAAACAATTAAATACAAGAAACGGAGACGTTACCTTGAAACTCTTTGTCATCCAATTCGGACAAATAGCAAACAATGACCATTTTCAATCCAAACAAACAATTAGTAAACAATTAAATTCAATAAATAGAAAGCTTACCTCGTCTTGTTGATGAATTCCAGAGGCGAACAAGTTGTCTCACGCTCGCGAGAAGTGATATTAAAAGCTCAAAAGCTTCAGAACAGAAGAAGAGGCTGGCATTATTGATTGAATTCAACTCCCCCTGGGATCACCTCTTAGGAAACTTTACTCGACTCTCGAAAATGCATCTTCTTTTTTTTCAAAGAAATTAAGAGAAATAAGTATTTTTTATAAATTTAAATTAACTGTAGATATACCTTTATTTGTCAACAAAAATACATGTTCTTTCCGATGAATTTCTAATATTAGAAATCGGAAGTTTTGTGTTCGTTTTTGTAATTTTTTTTGTTTGTTTCGATATCAATTTTATTCATATTTCTGGACGTTTTATAACCTCTTGAGCAACTTTGGTTTTTTGGCTGTCTGTTAAATACATTCCTTGTAACGCGCAAATCTCAGAAATTACTCAACGGATTTCAACGAAATTTTGTATGTATAAAGGAGACGTATTGCAGATGGTAACAATATTCATCAACTTCGCACTAGCGGTTCTTGGTGATAGATACCATGCGCCTAACCACTAACTTTTTACTTATACGTTTATATCTCGTGAACGGTACTTTTGATAAACCCGATTTTGATGAAAATTTTGATTGACCTCTGATTTTTAAGACATTGCGAACATTTGCACCAAAAAGTGTAAAAACCAGGTTTTTGACTTTCCGATCCAGAATTTTTTTGTATAATTAAGAATGTATAAATAACAGTATTCTAGCATCACTTAAGATTTTTTTTAAGGCTGCACCGCGCTGAGCCCTTGGCATTTCAAGGCGCGGGGCCCCAAAATTTTACATTATTCTAAAATATTATTTTAAAAAGCGCCGGAGATAAAAAATACTTTCGATTTCTAATATTAGAAATTTATAGGAAGTAATAAAGAATATTAAAAAGTATTTATAAAACTTTTTCGGCTTAGATTTATTAAAGCGAGTTTGAGTAGTTGTGATATCACGAAAGTGGTTAACACAAATATGATAATAGAGAACATCGATAACAGTTCTGATGAGAATTGTTGTATTCGACGTTAAAAGAACCTGACAAAACCTTATTTTTGTTCACCTTAAAATAAAGTAAGACTCTCAGATAGCCGCTAAAGAAATTTAGGACAAAGTTAACTAGTGGTTCTGTGAACTGTAAAACTCACACAGATTCAATTATCGCATTATAAATAATGTTGAATCAATCATGAGGACATCGAGACCTTTCATTCAATACCCCACTCGATAGTTTTTAATTAGAAAATATCAATTGGCCCTTTTTCAAGCTTATAGCTTGAAAAATGGCTTTTGAAATAAAAACTGACAAAATTCTGCACAAGAAAATAAAATAAACAAAGAAACAGTTTGACAAATGAGAGTAGAAAAATAAAAGTTTGTAACTTTATTTATAACAATAACAATACAGCAATAAACTATGGTTACAATGAGCATTAGGCAAATGTGTTAATATCAATGACGACATTATATGAAATATTATATACCTGTTTGACTGCTGGAGTAAAGGGACTTTTCGTCCTTTTTTTCACAGCCTTTTTCATTTCGTAGCCATGAAACAGGAGCTACTGTAGACGCTTGTGGTCTGTGTTGTAGCCTGCCCATCTCGTAGCATGCCTCCTCTCTGATGGGCGAGAAGTGACACAATACTTCCCATTTAGGTGCTGGGTCAACACCGGAAGGTATCCCTTACAAACAACTGTAACCAAATTTTGAATACAATTTTTTATCGGCGCGGGGGTTCGAACCCGGGAACTTCTGCATGGCAAGCGAGTGGTCAACCCCTGAGCTATTCGTAGGCTCTAAATCTTACCTTGGCAGTATAAACAAGGTATATTCTAATTATAATTTTAATAATATGAATGTTATACTAAGTATTTTCCAAATTGATCTGCCTTTTGACAATTTATTATAAACAATTTATGTTTTCATATCTATGACATCAGTTAGACATAGATTTCCCTAGCTAGTAAGACCTCTCATTAGTTTAGTCTCATATTATGAATAAATAATATTGTTTGTTACATATTGGATGTCAAACAAGTTGAATTTAATCTAATTTATTTTTATGTTTCCCGAATTACTGTACACCTAATTACCTATAATCTAAAAAAATAGGAATATTTTACCCCACACACATTCCTGAAATGACGTTCTTATTAATAATTAGAGACAGAAATGATTATTAATTTAATAGGCAATTAATTATGATAAAATAAACAAATAACATACAAGTCGTCACTGGTGTAGCGGACTATACTTGCACGCACAGTGACCTGGGTTCGAATCCCAGCGGAGTTTAAATTTTACAGCTGTAGATGTTATGGAATGTACTCATACCTCGGGAGGAAAAATGAGTAGCTGCTCACTGCTTTGAGTAGCTGTAAGTGGCGGAATTATGGACACAATAAGATATCAGGTTATGAAGGAAAAAATCCTTTAATTCTGCACTACTTACTAAAATTGTGATATAGCAACGAGCTCTCTACTCATACCTCGCGAGGAAAAAATGAGTAGCTGCTTTTATGTAAGCAACGACTAGTGGCGGAATTATGGACAATATAAGATATCAGGTTATGAAGAAAAAGGTCCTTTAATTCTGCACTACTCAGTGAGTATTTAGTGAGTAGTACTCACTAAAATTGTGATATTGCAAAACAAAGAAAAACATTTTATAATAAAAATACTTCCGCGTTCTAATATTAGAAATTTCTCGGAATTAATAAATAATACCTTCTATAACTATCGAATTCTAAATTTTTCCAAGTCTTCTATGACTATCGGATCTACAGGGGGTACAGTTAATGAAGGCAGTGCAGTTGTGAAATATTTGAACTTTGGTGAGAGAAACAAGGAAGGCACTGATGGTATTGAAATAAAAGTTTTTCTATCAAGTTTAATAGCTCTAAGTAAAGACCTTCCACTCATAATACAAAACAAATTTTATTTAAAAAAATAATAATAACTCTGAGTTGTTTTTGACCAGCTCACTTGGCTAAGCACTTTTATCCTATAAAATATATAAGACCTGTTTGACTGCTGGAATAAAGGGACTTTTCAGTCTTACCTCGGCAGTATAAACAAGGTATATATTCTATTCTAAGCAGATCGAATCTTCATTTTTAAACCACAGATAGCGGGTTCGATGACAGGCTCAGGACTCTATTTTAAACAAAACAGACAAATTACTAGTAGTTCTGTGAACTGTAAACCTCACACAGATTCTATTATCGCATTATAAATGTCATATTAAGCATGAGGACATCGAGACCTTTCATTCAATACCCCATCGATGGGTTTCAATTAAAAAATATATCAACCCGCCCACTTTTGGGGCCCTTTTTAAATTTTTTTTATTATTTAAACTGAAATCAAATATTAATGTAGAAAAATCATTTTTAATATTTACAGAATTGTTAGCGATAAAATGCTTGGGTTAAAATGGTATTGAGCTGATTTAAAATGAAACAAGAGTGGGCTGTTTCAAAACAAAACAATTTTTCCTACACAAAGAACAACACTTGGGTCTGTTGTAAAACCATACGAAATTTTCAACACAAAGTCAAATACTTGTTTATTAGCGATGATTAAAAAATAGCTTTGGTTAAAATGCTGATATAAAAACGATACGAGAGTGGGGCTGTTTCCAAACGATACGACTTTTCCTATACGAGGGAAAATACTTGGGTCTGTTGTATTGCCTGGAGCAGTTTGTATTTCAGTCGCTCCTTGGTTCCGTAGCGGGGGAGATCAAGCAGATTGACACACGTGTGCGCCACTGGTAACTTTCTGTCGTCCGCCACTGGTTGAATGTAGATCTGGGGATGAAAAAAAAAAATAATTAATTTTGCGAAATGTTTTAGTCTGTCCCGGTAGATCAGTGGTTCTGTGTGAATCTAGTGATTCCAGAGGTTCGAAACCCAGCCGGGACATGACAAGTTATCCTCCAATTCGGGATTTTTACCACATAAAAATACGTCTTAGGCTCACTGCTGGAATAATGGGACTTAATAGTCCTAATCGGTCAGTATAACTAAGGCGATATTATTATAATTATTCCTTGGCATGAAAAAAAAAAAAAAAAAAACGAACAGTAAAACAATCCAATCAATTACCTTGATATCGCTCATCCCCTTGATGGGCACCCTATCACTTCCGGTCAAATATAGCAGGAACTTCTTCTTTGGATACTGCCAAACTTCAAGATTTTTTTTAAACTAATACTTCCTTAGCACAAAAAAAAAAAAAAAAAAAAAAAAAAAAACCAACAGTAAAACAATCCAATCAATTACCTTGATATCGCTCATCCCCTTGATGGGCACCCTATCACTTCCGGTCAGATACAGCAGGAACTTCTTCTTCTCCTCTTCCGGCAGCTCATGGAACACACTCCAGAACAGCCGGATGGTCGGATCTTCCGCCGTGTAGCCGTTCTTGTACTGAGCCTGGCGCTCTAGCTCCTCCCAGTCGTAGTCTTCGTTACCTGGGGGGAGAGAGGAACATTTTTTTTTGAAGGGGGAAAAATGAGAGACCTCTGCAAATAATCCCTACGCTACTTGGAGTTGTGTTATTATAATTATCTGACCTGGTTGCAGGGTTTTCAGTGAAACCCTTACAAATGACACTGCGACCTAATTAGATCTATTGTGATGCGACCTAATTAGTTGATTCTATTCGGTTTTAACGTCTTGATTTGGGATAGATAGTCAGGACGGGGGTTTTACTGCTGGAATAATGGGACTTAATAGTCTTAATCGGGCAGTATAAATAAGGCGATATTATTATTATACAGGGTGTAACAGACTAAATGTAAAATCTCTTAAGGGGTGGTAGTATAGATCATTTCCAATCATAAATGTTCTATAACACTTTTGATTTAACTCAGTGGTTCTCGAGATATTATTTTTTTGAATTATTTTTACAAGTCCCCTGCCGCCCGACAAATAATGGCATCTAACTCCATGAATACAATAGATGAGGCAATAGATTTAACTTTTTCCATAAGATAACAAAATTTCACTATTATTTAGACTCGATTTATTCTTAAAAAAATGCACACGTACTGAAAAAAATCAGCAGCAGCGGAAAAGTTATCGCAAACATGAAATCCACCTGAAACTTCAGCCGCCATTTTCTCAAAATACTGCCCACATAAAGTATTGGTTTCATTTATGTAAAAACTTGCTTGAAGTCTTACCTTTTAGAAAATATAACACACTTGATATAATTTTTTTATTTTTTATTGAAACCAAGAGAAATTAAAAAAAAAGTCAGTCAGTACTACTAACTGTACCTACTAGGCTACCATCCTACTTTACCTGGGGAACTATTTTTTTTCTTCAATTTGACAAATTATGGTTGTCATTTACTTTCTAACGGCCCAAAAGGTTTGCCTCAGTAGACTCTTAACTTGGAGGTCACTGGTTCGAGTCTCAAGTGTGGCAAATTAGTATGTACGTATCCATGTATGATACTTAGCCGTGGTGCTTCAGAAATCAATATTAATCGTAATTATTCATTTGTTCATAAGAGGGAAAGGGTCTCAATGATAAAATGGTTTGAATGAAATGAAACATAACAATGTACTTACATAGTTAACACCCACAGGTAATGGTGGTACGGTAAATACTGAACATTCATAGGTTGGTACATAGAAGTACAAATTATTATGTTAGTAGGTACCGAATTTTAATAAAACACATGGAATACTAAAATATTAAGGTCAATTAGTAGTCACCGTAGCAGAGTGAGTTAGCGCGCTAGGCGTTGCATGCATGGTGACCTGGGTTCGATCCCCAGCGGGACAGAAACTTTTCTGCTCTGTACTTCGATGTTCGGGGTCCACTCGTGAGGAAAAATGAGTAGTTAGTTGTATGAGTAACGACCAGTGGCGGCATTACAAGAGTAAAAAGAAATTAATGTAATAGAATAATTCGAAAAGTAAAGGAGGCTCTTAGTAATGCTGCGCTACCCACAAAAAATGTGAAGAGGCCTTGTGCTTCAACACAAATAAAACCATACATACATACTAAAATATTAAGGTCAATTAATCACGATCGTTGTGTCACAAAAGCTCTAACTCGCCTTACTAAATATTTGGCATACTTGAGACTCGAACCAGTGACCTCCAAGTTAAGAGTCCGCCGACTTATCAATCAAGCTACAGAGGCTAACCTTTTGGGCCGTTGGAAAATAAATGGCAACCATAATTTGTCAAATTCAAAAAAAAAAAAATTGTTCCCTAGGTAAAATCAGGATGGTAGCCTGGTAGGTACAGTTAGTAGTACTGACTGACTTGTTTTTTCATTTCCTTGGTTTCAATTAAAAATGAAAATTTTATATCAAGTGTGTTATATTTTCTAAAAGGTAAGACTTCAAGCAAGTTTTCACACAAATGAAACCAATACTTTATGTGGGCAATATTTTGAGAAAATGGCGGCTGAAGTTTCAGGTGGCTTTCATGTTCGCGATAAATTTTCCACTGCTGCTGATTTTTTTCAGTACATGTGCACTTTTTAAGGATAAATTTAGCCTAAATAATAGTGAAATATTGTTATCTTATGGAAAAAGTTAAATCTATTGCCTCATCTATTGTATTTATGGAGTTAGATGCCATTCTTTGTCGGGCGGCAGGGGACTTGTAAAAATAATTCAAAAAAATAATATCTCGAGAACCACTGAGTTAAATCAAAAGTGTTATAGAACATTCATGATTGGAAATGATCTATACTACCACCCCTTAAGAGATTTTACATTTAGTCTGTTACACCCTGTATAATAATAATTAGGAGAATAGCGCAGTCAATTCTATCAGCAGCAAAGAAAATCTATTTCAACAATTTAATTTTTTTAGCAATGATATATTATATAATTTTATTTATTTATTACAGATGGTATATCTCTGCCATTTGCAATCCAGAGGGCAAAGTACTCAGAATACTTGAGCAATTACCTCTCTGGATGTTTCTTCGGCCCAAGGTCCGAGTGTTTCTACAGAGACAGCCACTTTATTTTAATAGGTAAATAATACAGTTATAACCTTAAATTTTCCCCCTTTCAACATATTGGAACTCATCGATAATATTGTTCTGCTTTCTTGTTTTAGAATTAGATTAGATAGAATATTATATCGTATTGTATTGTAATATATTGAATTACCTATCACAACAGCCATCAACTCCTGAGCATGGAACAGCTTGAGCACAGTACTGCCACAGACACGGAGGAAACCTCTAAGTTATTCACTTACCTGTGAGGTTAGAAGCTAGAAGTACTCTTTAGTATGGACATACTATTTATTGTATTGTATTGAATTACCTATCACAACAGCCATCAACTCCTGAGCATGGAACAGCTTGAGCACAGTACTGCCACAGACACGGAGGAAACCTACATTCACTTACCTGTGAGGTTAGAAGCTAGAAGTTCTCTTTAGTATGGACATACTATTTATTGTATTGTATTGTATTGAATTACCTATCACAACAGCCATCAACTCCTGAGCATGGAACAGCTTGAGCACAGTACTGCCACAGACACGGAGGAAACCTCTAAGTTATTCACTTACCTGTGAGGTTAGAAGCTAGAAGTACTCTTTAGTATGGACATACTATTTATTGTATTGTATTGTATTGAATTACCTATCACAACAGCCATCAACTCCTGAGCATGGAACAGCTTGAGCACAGTACTGCCACAGACACGGAGGAAACCTCTAAGTTATTCACTCACCTGTGAGGTTAGAAGCTAGAAGTACTCTTTAGTATGGACATACTATTTATTGTATTGTATTGAATTACCTATCACAACAGCCATCAACTCCTGAGCATGGAACAGCTTGAGCACAGTACTGCCACAGACACGGAGGAAGCCACTCTTGTAGGCTTGGAACTGTTTCTCCACCGAGCTGTGGGAAAAAAAATACACCGCCAATTATGGACACAATACTTCCTCGTCGTTAGTTCACATTGTATATGTTTGGCAATTTTGAGATTTATACTAAATCGCGAGTATCTCCAAAACCACTCAACTGATTATCTTCATTTTTTTATTGCAGAATACCGTTTTTTCTACATTTTAGATCTTACAAAAAATTCTGTATCGGTCGTAGTCGTAGACCTCACTGTTGCTATTATTTGTCCAATTTTTTAATTTTCTTAAATATCAGAGCTAAATCATAGTTTATTAAAAAAAGAACTAAAAAAGCACCATGTAAAACACTAATACGCATATATAATTCAAATTTTCATCAAAATCGTTCACGAGATATAAGCATACAAGTAGCCAGCGTCGATGGCATGTTGAATACACCGGTTCCCTTCAGAACACCGAAGTTAAGCGACATCCAGCGAGGTTAAGACTTGTATGGGTGACCATTCAAATTCTAATTCTCGTGACGCTGGCTTTTCCCGGCCCCACTCAGGCTGGGTGAGGTCAATGTGAGTAGCAGGTTTGTGAGTTTCCTGCGAATGGAGGGTTAAACCCCCGTCGTGATATGACCATGGCAGTTGAAAGCGACGTTAAACCCCACTTAAAAAAAAAAAAAAAAAAAAAAAAAAAGCATACAAGTACAAAGTTAGTGCGCATGGTCTCTGTCAGCAAGAACCGCTAGTGCAAATTTGATTAATGGAGGGTAACACCCCCGTCGTGATGTGATGCAGTTGAAAGCGACGTTAAACCCTAATTTAAAAAAGAAGCAATCTTTGAAATGATTACTGATTTTGGTCTTGCACTGTCTCATTAATTAAGGCTATTATTACCTGAACTAATTAACTCTATATATTATGGTTCCAGTTACATTAGTTTTTTAGAAGGTATTGGACACGGATTTCTGCTCACTAGCCCCACACATCGTTTTGAATTTTTTATAAAATTTACATCCTCTCCGAAAAAAAGGCGACTATAATATTATTGTTATTATTAAATTCTTTATTAACATTTTTATACAAACAAATAATAAATACAAAATTGACAACAATATAAGCAAGAAAAAGGTAAACAACATGGATAAAATATATACAGTTGTCCTAACGAATGTATTTATTTAGTTAGTCACATCTATTGAAGGTTGTATATTTGGTCCATACCATTGACATGTGGTGCTGCATTGCCGCATTGAATCCCTATGGATATTCTCTGCAACAAGAATACTTTGGCGCTTTTAGTGCCAGTGGCACGGATCAAATTATCGTCCACAACATTTAGGATTTTTTTAGTTGTCCTAACTAAAGGTCGGGGGGTTTATTGCCTATGGCAATCTCTTCCATCCAACTACTGTAGTTTTTTTTTTTTTTTCAAAACTTTAAATATTTTTATTGTATTTTTTTTATATACAGGGTGTCCCGTATACAGATGCAAATATTTTAATGGTAGGTTCAGCCCACCGTGGACTATCATTTGAGCGAAACTTGCAGTGGGGCATTTTGCTTCGTTAAAGAGTTATGGCCAAATCCCTGTTTTTCCCACAGGTCTAGAGGTCACTTGGATCGATGCACGTTTTTAAAGAAATGACAGCCAGTAAGTAATTTTTGACTTCATGTATCGATAGTCATTCATATTTCCCTTTAAATGCAGTTGGTTGCATAAAAAAATATTGAAAGACCAGAGAGATATTTAATCATAAGTTCAATATTTTTCTAAAGTTTGATTTTTCCCTTTTTTCCCTTTCGTGGATTTAGAGTATTTCTGCAATTGCAATTCTGCGTATCACTAGGTAAAAAAATACCCTATTCTTTTTAGTTTTAGAAAAGTGAAGGTTCATTTGTAATACTTTATAGATCATGGAACACAAGACACACAAAGCTCAAAAAACACTTTTGAATCATGATGGAAAATTCAAAGTTGGCTGAATTTTAACAGAATTGGCGCGTAATTTGAGGTATAAATACACTGCTCTGGGATGTTTGACAGAAGGAAATTGATCATTCACAATGGTCGGTCGGTGTGAAATTTTATCTGAATGGGGTTACGGGTCACAGGGTTATCGTGAGGAAAAATGAGAGAAACTGCAACGAAAGCAGCAACCAGTGGTGTAATTATGGACAAAGAATATGGAGAAAAACTCTGCGCTAACAACAAAAATTGTGATTTTTTTTTTTGAAGTAAAATTAAAAATATCATTTTTGTGTTTATCACAATCATGATATCAAAAATATAACAAAAAAGTGCCGAAAATTAAACTTGGGTAGAACTCGAACATCCAACCTTCAGGTTACTATTATTAATACCTTATTGATAAACTACATGATACATTCTACAACACAGGACATGAATTGAAAAGAACCCAAAAGAATATGTAGCGAACCAAGGGCGAGGTTATAACTTGTGACTTTCTCTGCCACCGAACAAATCGATCGCCTTGTTATTTTAACTATTAGATTTGATTGATATGGTTGGTTAATAGGACTATTTGTACTCAGAAAATTTTCATTTATAACTTGCAGTTGGCACAAAAATGGTCACACAGACCGCTCAAGGCATCGAGTGTTCTTCAAAATGCAATAGCGCCCAGATTCAAAATTTGAAAGATGTGTTTTTCTCCTTCTGGTGCTGTTTAATAAGGCGTATCTCATTCCTTTCTTCACGCGTCTGAAAGAACTTTGCATTTATTAGAACAATATAGCAAAGGGTATTTTTTTACCTAGTGATACGCAGAATTGCAATTGCAGAAGTACTCTAAATCCACGAAAGGGAAAAAAGAGAAAAATCAAATTTTAGGAAAATATTGATCTTATGTTTAAATATCTCTCTGGTCTTTCAATATTTTTTTATGCAACCAACTGCATTTAAAGGGAAATATGAATGACTATCGATACATGAAGTCAAAAATTACTTACTGGTTATCATTTCTTTAAAAACGTGCATCGATCCAAGTGACCTCTAGACCTGTGGGAAAAACAGGGATTTGGCCATAACTCTTTAACGAAGCAAAATGTCCCACTGCAAGTTTCGCTCATATAATAGTCCACGGTGGGCTGAACCTACCCTTAAAATATTTGCATCTGTATACGGGACACCCTGTATATACAAAAGTTAAACATTTAATGTATCAATCTCCTACTCGTCCCATTCCTGCACCATCTTCACATTCAATCCCTCTGATCCTCCGTCTCGCCCCTCTCACTCTCATGGATACTGCTCTCACTATCGAAATTTGTATTTTCACTTTGAGCCAACATAGCACATGTGAATAGCTTTTTTTCCATTTATCACTAAGTTTTTCTTGCTGTGTGTTGAATGAAACTGTTGTATTCAGCACCTAATGCTCCATTTCAAGATACAAGATACAAAATGCAAGATACTACTGTAGCTGAATTCACCCACCTGTTGAATATAAAGTCCAGATAGGCGTCCACGAACTCCACCTTGTTACTCTGGGTGACGGGGATCTGCTCTCCTCGCGGCTTCAAGGCGTCCACCCGCGCCTCCCCGAACAGTTCTCGAGCTATGGAGAAGTTGATCCCGAACACCTCTTCCAGGTCCGGTTCCCGATAGTCCAGAATATCTTGAAGACTCCTGGTAGTGTGAGAGAGAATATTTCCTCATTAATTTGAGTTTGTGACCACATAAAAATAAGACTCTGACTGCTAGGTGTTAGAAAATGTTTTGATAATAATAATACTCTTTGGTGGAAGGTTACCTATTATTTATATGCATATTTTATTCCTAAAATGTAAAATAATAAAATAAATTGTTATGGCTGTATGGAATGGCCTTGCCAACCAATGCCAAAAAAAAAAAAAAAAAAAAAAAAAAAAATAGTGGAAGGTAACCACCAGGCGAGGTTAATGCTCAAAGCACTTTCTACCACCTAACCATGAGTCTTATTATTATGAGGCAAAGTTCATGCACTGGGTGAGATTCGAACCAACGGATCCCTACGCTACCTGGATTGCCAGACCAGCGCGTTAACCTCTTGACTACCAGTGCACATAATAATAAGACTCTGAAGGCTAGGTAGTAGAAAATGCTTTAATCATTAACTTCGCCAGGTGGTTACCTTCCACCAAAGAGCGTTATTATTGATTTCACCTCAAATGTCTCACAGATGAGTTGTTTACCTATGGTCACAATAGATTTTACTAGGTCGCAGTGTTAATTGTATGGTGTTTCATCTGAAACCCTGCAACCAGGTCTCATAATAATTACCTAGCTTGAGTGGGGGACAAATCCTTCAGGTCTTGAAGCAGTATGGGCTCGTCCAGGATTTTCTTGTACAGAGCTAGAGGGAAAGGCACGTTGATGATTGTGAAGTTGTAGATGGCGAGACCACACAGGGTTCCTGAAATCAAACAATTTTTTTAATTATATATTGTATATTTTTTATTATATAGGCTGGGGGACTATAAACAGGGAGTAGACCAGCAGTCTGGCTGGGGGACTATAAACAGGGAGTAGACCAGCAGTCTGGCTGGGGGACTATAAACTGGGAGTAGACCAGCAGTCTGGCCGGGGGACTATAAACAGGGAGTAGACCAGCATTGGCTTGATTCTGGGGGCCCTTGTCAATTATTAGCCTCCTTGTAAAGACAGTGGTAGAAGTGCTGAGTCATTCCTCCTCTGTCTGGCTACCATCGTTTACGATGACGCCACCCTATTATGATGATGATATGTATATATTATGATGTTTAGGAAACAAAATTTGTCGGTTTAAGGCTCCAAAAAGGGGGGGGGGTCACTTTAATAATTGAATAAAACACGATGTTGTTTTTGTTGTTGTTGTAGCCAGCTTAGCTACAGCTGGGAGGGAGAGATGGTCTCCAGCCAACTAAGTTGAAATTTGACTCGTTCTGAACCACACATTTCAGTGTTCGGTCAACCATCGTGAGATGGTTGACCGGGCTTTTTCTTTAAAAGCCATTAAACCCTTAGGAAAATACAAGCTAGCCTGGCTTGTTAAAACCAGGTATTCCAGTACTCTGAGATAAATACATCACTAAACTATATGGAAATACATGTTCTGACCTAACTTACCAATATGGAAATACATATTCTGATGTAACTTACCAATATTGAAATACATATTCTGCTGTAACTTACCTATAAGGAAATACATATTCTGATCCTCAAAGGATTCTTCACAGAACCAGATGTTCCGCGTCTCATCATACTCCTTGCACATTCCACACTTCAGATCCAAAAACCATCACTTACCCATATGGAAATACATATTCTGATGTAACTTACCTATATATGTGGGATTTTTACCATATAATAATATGTCTTGGGCTTACTGCTGGAATAATGGGACTTTAATAATCCTAATCGGGCAGTATAAATAAGGCGATATTATCATTATCATAATCATATCATAGGGTGGCGTCATCGTGAACGATGGTAGCCAGACGGTGGAGCAATGACTTGGCACTTCTACCACTGTCTTTACAAGGAAGCTAATAATTGACAAGGGCCCCCAGAACCCAGTCAGACTGCTGTTTTTAGTCCCCCAGCCAGACTATAAGGAAACAAATATTCTGCTGTAACTTACCTATAAGGAAATATATATTCTGATCCTCAAAGGATTCTTCACTGAACCAAATGTTCCGCGTGTCATCGTACGCCTTGAACATTCCACACTTCAGATCCAAAAACAGTCACTTACCCATGTGGAAATACATATTCTGATGTAACTTACCTATATGGAAATTCACTGAACCAAATGTTCCGGGTCTCATCGTACTCCTTGAACATCCCGTACTTCAGATCCAGAAACCATCACTTACCAATATGGAAATACATATTCTGATGTAACTTACCTATACATATATGTGGGATTTTTACCACATAATAATATGTCTTGAGCTTACTGCTGCAATAATGGGACTTTAATTATTATTATAAGGAAATACATATTCTGATCTAACTTACCGATATGAAAATACATTTTCTGAAGTAACTTACCAATATGAAACCGCACATTCTGATGTAACTCACCTATAAGGAAATACATATTCTGATCCTCAAAGGATTCTTCACTGAACCAGATGTTCCGGGTCTCATCATACTCCTTGAACATCCCGTACTTGGGGTCCAGGATTTCCTTCAGCAGGAGCATCAGGAATTCTCTCCTCACCCCCCCTGCATCCTCCGCTTCCTCCCCTGTGAACTTCACCTGGGGGGAGGTGAAATAAGAATAATAATAATATTTTACCTGGGAGAGGTGAAATAAGAATAGTAATAATATTTTACCTGGGAGAGGTGAAATAAGAATAGTAATAATATTTTACCTGGGAGAGGTGAAATAAGAATAGTAATAATATTTTACCTGGGAGAGGTGAAATAAGAATAATAATAATTCACCTGGGAGAGGTGAAATAAGAATAGTAATAATATTTTACCTGGGAGAGGTGAAATAAGAATAGTAATAATATTTTACCTGGGAGAGGTGAAATAAGAATAGTAATAATATTTTACCTGGGAGAGGTGAAATAAGAATAGTAATAATATTTTACCTGGGAGAGGTGAAATAAGAATAGTAATAATATTTTACCTGGGAGAGGTGAAATAAGAATAGTAAATAATATTTTACCTGGGAGAGGTGAAATAAGAATAGTAATAATATTTTACCTGGGAGAGGTGAAATAAGAATAGTAATAATATTTTACCTGGGAGAGGTGAAATAAGAATAGTAATAATATTTTACCTGGGAGAGGTGAAATAAGAATAGTAATAATATTTTACCTGGGAGAGGTGAAATAAGAATAGTAATAATATTTTACCTGGGAGAGGTGAAGTAAGAATAATAATAATATTTTACCTGGGAGAGGTGAAATAAGAATAATAATAATATTTTACCTGGGAGAGGTGAAGTAAGAATAGTAATAATATTTTACCTGGAAGAGGTGAAGTAAGAATAGTAATAATATTTTACCTGGGAGAGGTGAAGTAAGAATAGTAATAATATTTTACCTGGGAGAGGTGAAATAAGAATAATAATAATATTTTACCTGGGGGGAGGTGAAATAAGAATAATAATAATATTTTACCTGGGGGGGAGGTGAAATAAGAATAATAATATTTTACCTGGGAGAGGTGAAATAAGAATAGTAATAATATTTTACCTGGGGGGAGGTGAAATAAGAATAATAATTCCGTGTCGTGAGATAGGCACCCAAAGGGTTGGGCGGAAGAGATTGCCAAGGGCAATATTCCTGCCTTTTTGTTAGGACATAATATGTATATTTTTATTTATTTTTTTTTCTTTTTTTTTCTCTTCTTACTTTTTCTTATATTGTTTATTAATTTGTAATTATCTGTGTTGTGTATTTTCTACCACCTAACCCTCAGAGTCTTATTATTACGTGGTCACAAACTCAAATTGATGAGGAAAAATTCATGCACTGGGTGGGATTCGAAACAACGGATCCCTATGCTACCTGGATTACCAGACTAGCGCGTTAACCATTTGACTACCAGTGAACATATACAACATAGACCACAAGTATCTACAGTAGCTCCTGTGTCATGGCTCCTAAATAAAAAAGGCTGTGAAATTCTCAACTTTTCTATTTATTTTTTTCTTGCAGTAGGAGCATTTTTTTTTAAAATTACATGTAAGAACCTTAAACTCGCGTCATTCAGGAATATTTGGGGGTGTTGTAGATACTTAGGTCAATCACGTTGACAATAATAGACCGTCATTCACTTACTTTGAGAGGTTTCTTGAAGTCGTTGGGCGAATAGGCTGCGAGCTCGCGTATGGTATCCTCGACTATGTTGTCCCGGGACACCTCTATCTCCAGGTACTGGTTCAGAGCCAGAGGGTTGAAGGTCTGGAAGAAGAGGATGAGGTTCCCCTGAGCCATGGCGTGCTCCATTTGGATCCGCTGGTCCATCTCGAGCAGCGTGGTTTTGGCCTGCGGGCAGTAATAATTGATACCAATTTATTACAAATCGTCGACTAGAGGGTAAAACTGACCAACTGACAGTTGGTCATTTTTCCGATTTTTTGTTACTCTGGTCGGAAATTAACCTAACTATTGGCTAATCCACTTTGGTTACGCTGGGTCCACACAGGTGCAACATGCAACATTTGTGTGGTCATTGGAACACTGTTGCAGCAACGTGTTGAAGTTCGTGTTCGTCAGTGATCCAATCTGTTTCTATGTTCAGGTGCCGTCCACACACGTGCAACATAGTAGCAACAAAGATCAAAGATGTTCGGTCGAAAAACCGACATCCTCATGGATAATTTTTGAACATTCATGTTCGTGTTCAGAAGCTGTCCACACAGAGTAATAATAATAATATCGTCTTATTTATACTGCCCGATAAGGACTATTAAAGTCCCATTAATCCAGCAGTAAGCTCAAGACATATTATTATGTGGTAAAAATCCCATATGGGATGATAACTTGTCATGTCCCGGCTGGGTTTCGAACCCACGACATCTGGATAATCTGGATTCACAGAGTGCCGCCTTTACCACTGAGCAACCGGGACAGAGTAAAATCATGTTGCAAGTTGCACCTGTGTGGACCCAGCATTAGAAAGCAAAATACGGCTTTGTAGTGTACCTAAGTTAGAACTTGGAACCCATACTGTCTATATTTCTATGTGTCTAATTGTATGCTGTCTATGTATTATTTATTTTAATAAATGAATGGGTGAGTAGAAGAACCAGGAATGTCAACTTTTCAGGAACGACTTTTCAGGAAAGCAAAAATAAGATTTGTCTTATTTTTGCTTTCCTGATGCTAATGAGTATAATAAAATTAAATTTTACATTCCTTGTTATTCGACAAGATTCTCACAACTAGGTACTAATACCGCTAGCAAAAGTGGTCAGTGATTTTGTTACATTCCTTATTTCACATCAGATTTTTTTTCCGCTTCCCCCACTTTGAAATCGAAAAAAAAAATATACTTTTAAGGGGTATTTCTCCTTCATATTCACAGAGATGATAGAAAAGAGTACATTCTTTCTTATTCTACGAAGTAAAAAAAAAAAAAAAAATCGATTTTTGACATTCCTGGTTCTTCTACTCACCCATTCAAATAAAGATGCCAAATATTTTACCAAATTACAAATTACAAAAAATACCTTGGCGTCGAATATGAACGGATAGTTGCACAGGAAGTCGCGTACGGTTCCGTTGGGTCGGCCGGATATCCAGCGGTAATAGTCGACGCGAATGTCGCACAGCTGGCCCAGGTCAGGCATGTAGAACGCTGTATACGGCACCTTGCGGTCACCATGGGGCAGCGGGCCTGGCCGCAGGTGGTCGTAGGTGGTGCGGACTGCGGCTGCGGTCGTCGCCGCGGTGGTGCGGGTGGTGGGCCGTGGTGGTGCGGTGTTGTCGGGAGAGAGGGTGCGGGCCGCTGCGGGGCCGGTGGAGGTGAGGGTCTTGTTGTTGATCGTGTTCAGGGTGGCGAGGACTTGGAGGCACTGGGAGAGGGGGGCGGTCCAGGTGATGTCCTGGGGGGGCGGAAGAGGGAGGGTGGGGGTGGGGCACGATTAGCTCAGTGGTAAGATTTTTGTATTTTTTTGTTGTTATTGTAATTTTGACTTTATTTATTTATTTTTTTCAGGTTTGCTCAAGATGGAGCTATTATTAATAATAATTTTATTTATTTGTAATATGATTTAACAATGGTTGGTTAGCATAGTACACGATAGTTGAAAATACAAAATTATAAAATAAAAAAATGAAACTTTTTATAGGTATATGATCTATATTTGAAAATAAAGTATGTATCAAATGTTCTATAATAGAAAAATTGATGATTTTTTCTCTATTAAATAAAGCAAAATAAATAGATGTATTGTGAAAACAAAGGTTTGTACATTTTACTTCGGAATTATTTCTAATATTAGAAATTTTATTTTGTTTTATTCTGTTCCTCCGAACACGTGAGGCTGGCAATTCCGGCCCTACCCAGGCTGGGTGAGGTTAATGTGGGTATCTGGTACGATTCCCAGCGAATGGAGGATAAAACCCTCGTCCTGACTATCTCAAGTCAGGACGTTAAAACCATACAGAATCAATGGACATGAAAGGAGCCTAGACATTATTGGATCTGGGCGTCCATATAATCCTCTCACCACCGTGATTTATGTCCCTACCTCACGGACACGAAATTATTATTATTATTAACCTCTTTGCGCCCAACACCAATTTTTGTTTTGTAGTACAATGTGACCGGTGGCCTCGCCCGAGGACAAACATTTTATGCTAATTGGTAGTTTAAATTTTTAGCTTGGGCACTTAGGACTATAAAATAACTGTCCTCTTACGAGGACATTGGGCGCGAAGAGGTTAAGACTTACGCCATTGCCATCCACCACATTGGGCTGCTGAAGCAGATACTTGACGCATTCCTTGTAGATGAGTATGAGACGCTCGAAGTAGTCATTAGACATCTGGGTGTACCAGTTCCCTGCGGTCAGACGAAAGCCAATCCTTAATATATGTTCCAAGATTCACAGAAAATGATTATTTAGAACAATTTTTTTTCTCTAAATTCACGGATGAAAATTCATAGTTTCAATATGTTGTATCGAAATCAATAATGTTTTTAAGTAAAACTCTTTCCTTAATAATTGTACTAATTATAATGTATGGCTCTCCTTTACAAATTGTAATATTATTATGATAACAAATAAAATATGTGAGGAGCTTGGACTTGGATGGGTTTTCACTCACCCAATATCTTAGCAGCTTCGGACTTCAGGCCCAGCAGCGCCTCAGCAAAGGGTACATGCAGGATGATGTGCTGGCGGGGGTTCATGAACTCGTGGTACAGGGGCAGAGTCAGGAACATGCGCAAGGCCTCAGCATCAGGGGGGGTGTTGCGGAGGGACTTGACCAGATGGGCGTGGCTTGCTAGGATCTGGAAGGGGGAAATAATTAATCCATATACACTTATTTATTTATGTTTTATACAGGGTGTAACAGACTTGATGTAAAAACTCTTAAAAGGTGGTAGTATAGATCATTTCCAACCATAATGTTCTATAACACTTTTGATTTAACTCAGTGGTTCTCGAGATATTATTTTTTTGAATTATTTTTACAAGTCCCCTGCCGCTCGACAAAGAATGGCATCTAACTCCATAAATACAGTAGATGAAACAATAGATTTAACTTTTTCCATAAGATAACAATATTTCACTATTATTTAGACTAGATTTATTCTTAAAAAGTGCACACGTGCTGAAGAAAATCGGCAGCAGCGGAAAATTTATCGCAACATGAAATCCACCTGAAACTTCAGCCGCCATTTTCTCAAACTACTGCCCACATAAAGCATTGGTTTTATTTGTGTAAAAACTTGCTTAAAGTCTTACCTTTCAGAAAATATGACACACTTGATATAAAATTTTCATTTTTTATTGAAACCAAGAGAAATGAAAAAAAAGTCTGTCTACTAACTGTACCTCCCTAGATACCATCCTACTTTTACCATGGGAACTAATTTTTTTCCTCAATTTGACAAATTATGGTTGCCATTTACTTTCGAACGGCCCAAAAGCTTAGCCTCAGTATCGTAGCACTCCTGTAGCAGTTTATTACAACCTCACCCAGCATTGGTTGGGCCGGAACCTTACCAGACTCCTCACTGACTCCCGCTCTATCCTGGCTATCGTATCGTAGCACTCCTGTACCAGTTTATTACAACCTCACCCAGCATTGGTTGGGCCGGAACCTTACCAGACTCCTGACTGACTCCCGCTCTATCCTGGCTATCGTATCGTAGCACTCCTGTACCAGTTTATTACAACCTCACCCAGCATTGGTTGGGCCGGAACCTTACCAGACTCCTGACTGACTCCCGCTCTATCCTGGCTATCGTATCGTAGCACTCCTGTGCCAGTGGCATGTTCACGCCGTGATTCTTGGAATTGCAGTTGAAGTGCTCGCTATGTTCTGTCTTGAGGAAGGAGCCGTTCACACATCCGGGACTGATGAACACCGTTTCCAGGTACCTGGGTGGAAATGATGATCAATTTTCCATTATTATTATTATAATGAAACTGTTTATTAGAAGAACATAATTGTATACAAACAAATAATG
The DNA here is from genome assembly GCA_024516035.1 of Bactericera cockerelli. Classification (NCBI taxonomy): domain Eukaryota; kingdom Metazoa; phylum Arthropoda; class Insecta; order Hemiptera; family Triozidae; genus Bactericera; species Bactericera cockerelli. The sequence goes on from CM044960.1 coordinate 610,942, forward strand.
GTAAAAATTAAAATACAAAATTAATATAAACAGGGAAAAAAATAAACAAAATATATACATATGTCCTAACTAAAGGGCGTGGTTATTGTATATGGCAATCTCTTCCACCCAACCCGTCCATTAATCTTTCCAATGTTCTTGTAAAGGATAAAAAGACAAACTGATAGACATGGTTACCTGGCCAGAAATGTTGATCAATTTTCCATTAATACAAAATAAAATCTTTCCAATGTTCTTGTAAAGGATAAAAAGACAAACTGATTGACATGGGTACCTGGGTAGAAATGTTGATCAATTTTCCATTAATACAAAATAAAATCTTTCCAATGTTCTTGTAAAGGATAAAAAGACAAACTGATAGAGAAAAGATAGCGATGGGAACCCACACGCTTTCCGATCCAACCCAGGCGGGGTGAGGTAAATGTGGGTGGTACACTTACACAAGTAGATCTTGGTTGAACGTTTCATCCGACTTCAAATCCTCCTCTTCACACTCCTTCAGTCTTTCAAAGTTCACGTCTAGAATTAGAGTCGAGGGGTCCTGCAATCTGAAATCGTCTGACTCTACCCTGTCCTGGAAGAGAAAGAAGGTATAATAAACTCATTTATCTCTGTCGACTATCTAATCTAAAAGGACGTCACAACCCCCCACTCTGAAGTTAATAATAATAATATCACCTTATTTATTCTGCCCGATTAAGACTTTCAAAGACAGTGCATCCGGAACTGTTACTTGAACATTACTTCAGATGAGTCATAATTACTAATAATAATATCGCCTTATTTGTACAGACTGATTAGGACTATTAAGTCCCATTATTACAGCAGTAAGCCCAAGACATATTATTATGCCGTAAAAATCCCAAATGGGAGGATAACATGTCATGTCCCAGCTGGGTTTCGAACCCACGACCTCTGGATTACCAGACGGCCGGCGCCGCCTCTACCACTGAGTTAGAGGGACAGAAAGAATTCAATTTCATGCTTTGGCTTCTGGTAATGCACAGGTCGTTACCGTAGGGATGTGGCGACCCCATCGGCAACAGGCAACTGTTGAAATTAGCCTCTCCAGGTGCCCTCCTTCTACTCTTCTTGCACCTAGAGTCTATTAATTTAAGCAGTATTTCTTCTTCTTTGTACTGCTTTCTTTCCATCTATCTGGACACTCTGGCCAAACACCTTCTCTTCATTATTCTTTTTCCCTTTCTCCAAGGCAAGCGTAGGGGTAGGCGATCCCATCGCCTCAGCAACCAGCCTCACAGGTTGAAAGTCCCTAGAGACGATTCCTGTGAGAGTGAAAACTAGGCTGGAGAAATCCAGAGCTAGTTTCACTCGGGGAGGATTAGGATGTAGTGATGAGCATATGGCAGGGTACCATATGATCTATAAAATGTCACTTCAGACAGCACCTATAAGTATAAGTATAAGTAGTGCTTTATTTAGACTGTCAGCGCAAGACAGGTAGTCCCATTATGCCAACAGTTTATCCTCCTAACAGGCAAATCCTTGCTGCCTCAAAAGCAAGTCAATCCCAACCTGCTGCTTTACAGGTAAACAAGAGCTAGGGGAAGGATAACCCCGAAAAAAAAACCAAGTTTAATGGAAATGTCTGGTACTTCTAATGTAGTACCCCAGGCGGTAAAAAGGATGACCTTGAATCCCGCGGCGTGAATTTGGTTGGTGGTGGTTTCACGTCCAGGCCCCTGGATTCTGGGGGGGGGCCAATTATCAGACAATCTAACCTCCCTGTGAGCGAGGTTGTTATAACCTCAAACTCACAGCCAGAGGTTAGTGATCCCCTGGATCTACTAGCTCAGCTTTCTCCTATGGACACTGAGAATTCAAATCTGGACACTGAGGAGGAGAGACTTCTGTTAGGAGAAGACTCTAACTCCGAACAGGTCACCAAGTCCATGGAGAAACTGAAACTGGCTAAAAAGAAAAAGAGACTCTCTGGAGCCCAGATCAAAAAGCGCAAAAGAGAAAAGCGACTACTTGCGGCTGCTAAACCCACAGACTCAACGGCTCAACCGGTGGCAGGCGAACCATTGATAGGCATTGAGAAATCGATACCCCTCGATGGTTCTACGCCTGCCCCAGCTGGTCAGAGAATGCGGGTGATGGCTATACGCAAGCATCGCCGATTTCGAATGCCGTGAAGGGCAAACAAAGTAATAAAAGGAAAATCAATTTCCCCACTCTTACCACTGTACCTGAGACGCCTCGATCTGGTTCCAAGCGAACCAGAGAAGAGACGACACCAGATTCAGCGGAGAAACAATTGCAAAAGAAGCGTGCACGCTCAAATGCAATTCCATCGTACAGTGGGGCAACCTCCTCTACGAAAATGGCTATTGTTCATGATCAGCCAAACATGGAGGTCTCGGAAGAGCAATTTTTGCAAATCCAGACCTCCATTTTGGACAAAAGTCTTGAACAAAACACCATACAGCCAAAGTTCACTGGCATTCGTCTAGAGCAGGGGGCAGTAATGCTGTACTGCCTGGACGAAATGACAGCGAACTGGATAGCTAGCATTGGAGATAGTCTCACTCCATGGGAGGAGGCCAGGCTGAAAGCAATTCCAGCCAAGGACCTCTCACCAGGAGTGAAGGTAATCTTCAGTGCTCCTGAAATCTTGAAGAAACAGAGTGTTGAGAGGATCCTACGACAAGTGGAAACTCAAAATACAGGACTGAACACTTCAAGATGGAAGGTCCTCAACTCCCAGGAGTTGAACAATTCTAAGAAGATTGTGGTTCAGATGGATGCAGACTCGTGGGCAACTATCGAATCCTGGAAGAGCTATATCTTCCTGGGTTTCGGTAGGGTGTTTCTATCGAGTCTGGAGAAATCTGCAACCAACAAAACTCTATCCTCCTAAAATGAAAATGATGAACATAGTACAGATTAACTTACATCATGCTAAGGCAGCCAGTGCTAAGTTCACCAAGATCATTTTAGAAAGAAACATCAAGGTTGCCCTCATCCAAGAACCATATTTGGTGAAGGGACGAGTGGCAGGACTTGGTGCATGTCAAGGTACTGTCATTTATGATAGTACTTCACCAAAACCCCGGGCGTGTATTTATGTGAGTAAGGATGTTCCACACTTAACTTTGTGGAACTATACTTCTCAAGACATGACCGCTGTAAAAATAGAACTTCAAGACAGAAGCACGAGGAAGGACTTCATCATTGCATCCTGCTACCTGCCTTACGAAGAAGCCAATCCCATATCAAGAGAATTGGAGAACCTGGTCAACTATGCGCAGGGAGAGCATTCGCACTTCATCATTGGGATGGACGCGAATGCACACCACTGTGCATGGGGGAGCAGCGACACCAATAACCGAGGTGAGTCTTTGTTTCAATTTATTGGGAATCATAATCTTGTCATCTTAAATGTTGGTTCTAAACCTACCTTTATCAACAGGAACAGAACTGAGGTGCTCGATATAACCTTAGCAAATCAGAACATACTAAATCACATAAGAGACTGGAAGGTGCTGGATCAGATAGTTTCACTGTCTGATCACAACTACATCTCTTTCAATGTGAATTACAAACCTGGTCCACCCACTTTGTATCGGAACCCCAGGAAAACAGATTGGGATCTTTACAGAAAGATCCTAAAATGTAAACTGAGAGATACAAATATGGACGTGGACTGACGGATTAGATGAGGCTGCACTTGAACTTCAAAGTGCTCTACTCAATACTATGAATCAGTGCTGTCCCGAAACCAGGAGACCTAACACCAGACAACCAATCTGGTGGAACAATAAACTAGATGGTCTTCGAAAGAAAACCAGGAAACTCTGGAATAAAACAAAGAGAGGTGGCAGTAAGGAAACTTACCATACAGCTCTCTCTGCATATAACAGAGAAATAAGAATAGCCAAAAGAAACTCCTGGAGAACATTTTGCGAGCACATTGAACACAACAATAGTGCTGCAAGACTCCAGAAGATTATGGCCAGAGATCCATCCTTTGGAATAGGAAACCTGGTCAATTCTGATGGCTCATACACTACCAATGGGGAAGAAACTTTGGAAGTGCTAATGGATGCTCATTTTCCTGAACATAGAAGCGCGGCTGCAGGCCTCGATCCAGGCTCAAGCGGGGAATACTCTTTAGAGAGAATTACTCGCCGAAACTGGAGTGAGGCAGCAGCCATAGCTTCCGTGAAAAGGATCCGAGCAGCCATTGGTTCTTTCAAGCCCTTTAAATCACCTGGACCAGATGGTATCTATCCAGCGCAACTGCAAGAGGGATTGGATGTCCTTATTCCAATACTCTGCAGGCTGTTTAGAACTAGCTTGGTACTGGGCTATATACCAATGTGCTGGAGAAAGTCGAAAGTGGTATTCCTGTCTAAGCCAGGAAGAAACCATGATCAGGCTAAGTCATATCGACCAATTAGCCTATCGTCCTTTCTTCTCAAAACATTGGAAAGAATGGTAGACTGGCGGCTTGGAGAAGATTGTTTGAATTTTACTCATCATCCCAACCAGCATGCCTATCAACCAGGAAAATCAACTGAAACAGCTTTGGGTGATCTTCTTGCTAAGATAGAACCAGCGCTGTCATCACAGGAAATTGCAATGGCTATCTTTATAGACATAGAGGGTGCTTTCGACAACACCTCTATGAATGCCTTGCAGAACTCGTTTGCAAGAGCAAGCCCTGTTATCCAAAACTGGATAACCCACCTCTTACAATCGAGAATAATATACGCTGAACTGTTTGGTTCCAGAAAGGAGATCTATGCTACCAGAGGCTGTCCACAGGGGGGGTTCTTTCCCCGAGACTGTGGAACCTGGTTGCTGATGAACTCCTTACAGAATTAAATGGCAGTGGCTACTATGCTCTCGGATATGCAGATGACTTTGTCATCTTAGTCAGAGGCAAGCACAAAACTACTTTAACTGAGCTGCTTAACGGCGCTCTCTCAATAGTAGAAAGATGGTGTTTGGAAAGGGGACTCAAAGTGAACCCATCCAAAACTACCCTAATACCTTTTACCAGAAGATATAAATTGGGTCCAATTGACGCACCAATAATCTTTGGCAAAAGGATAAATGTAGCTGATGAAGTGAAATTTCTTGGCGTTTATCTCGACAAGAGACTTACATGGAATCAGCACCTTAAGAAAACCACAGACAAAGCAAAAACCACGCTCAACATGGTTAGAAGGTCTGTTGGAAAAACCTGGGGCCTGACACCGCGTATTACAAAATGGATATATACTGCTATCGTCAGACCCAGAATCACCTATGCTTCATGCATTTGGTGGAAAAAAACTGAACAAATAGTTGCTCAGAGAGAGCTGGAAACAGCACAGAGGTCAGCACTTTGGTGGTCTCTGGTGCTATAAGTACAGCTCCCACACTAGCTCTGGAAGTAATCCTAGGCATACCTCCCTTGTATCTTTTTATAAAGGGGGAAGCCATAATGGGTGCTTACAGACAGATGATCAGTCATGAAGGTAAACTCCCTACCAGGTATCATAAACTGATAAATAAAACACATGTAATTCTGAAGCAAAATCTGCCCACAGACTACATGACACACAAAAATAACTTTCACACTGCCTACACCACTCATATCAGAAAACGATCTGAGTGGACTGGAGCAAGCAGTGAAAGCATACTTAAAAATGCGGGAATCAAGTACTATACTGATGGATCCCGCATGAACAACAGAACAGGTGCAGGTCTGAGCGGGCCTGGCTTCTGCAGGAGATCAGTCAGCCTGGGGCAGCTAACCACTGTGTACCAGGCCGAAATGTTCTCTATTCTGATGGGAGCCAGGCATGCACTGGAACTTGGCTGGAGAGGAAAACACATTACATTTTTCTCAGACAGCCAAGCTGCAATCAAAACCCTGGAACGTCCCAAAGTCATCTCTAAGTTGGCTTGGGAATGCATTGGACAACTCAATGAACTGGGAACCCATAACAAGGTTCACCTTGAATGGATACCAGGACACAGTGGGCTCCAAGGAAACGAAAATGCAGACCTCCTAGCAAGAGAGGGAGCAGAAATGCACTTCATAGGTCCAGAACCGGTACTAGGATTGACTAAACGCTCAGTCAAAACTAGTGTCAATTTCTGGATGGAAGAAAAAGCAAATGAAATTTGGAATAACTCTGGTGGCATGCGTCATGCCAAATTGACACTAGCAGGTTATTCCAAAAAACTCACTCAAGACGCTCTAGCTATAAGCCGAAAGCAACTGAGAACAGCTGTGGGCATGCTCACAGGACATGGTCCATTCAGGAAACACCTGCATAGACTGGGTCTCTCTAGGGACGTACCAGTTGAATGCAGACTGTGTGGACTTGAAGAAGAAACAGCGACTCACATTCTCTTTGAATGTGAGGCACTGGAGCTGAAAAGATTCAGGATATTTGGCAACAATAATCTTGAAATTGTACCAAACTTGGGAACTAAAGTCAAGAACCTAGCCCTGCTTGTCCAGGGAACGGGAATCTGGACATAGTAAACCAAGAAATAAACTTCTCACACATACTAGACAACTAGGAGTGTGAGCAGGTCAAACTGGTCACAATAGATCTAATAGAGGTCGGTGTGATAATTGGGGCTCTTCTTGTGGGACCCCAACCAGTTCATAATAATAATAAAATGCACAGGTCGAGGGTTTGAAACTCAGCCGGGACATGACACGTAATCCTATCAATCGGATTTTTATCGGTTGGGTGGAAGAGCTCACAGTGTGAGAATCCTGCCGTTAGAGCCATAAAAAAATTTAATACATATAAATACATCTTTGAATAGTGGGTCCTATTGGTCCTACTGGAAAAAGACCTATTGGTCCAAGTCGGACGGTATAAATGAGGCGATATTATTAGTTCAGACAATGTAATACAATATAAATTGGTTCGAATCCTACCGAGTGCATGAATTTTTGACCACATAATAATAAGACTCTGAGGGTTAATTGGTAGAAAATGCTTTGAGCATTAAGCTCGTCGCGTGGGTGCCTTCCACTAAAGAGTATTATTGTTAAAAATAAATCTAGAAGGTGCATGGTTAGTCATGAAATAAGCCAATTATAAACACACCACTTTCTCGAAATACTTCTTAATTCCTTGTGAAGATAATAATATATCAAATATGTCGGAAAAAATTAACGTTCAAAGCATGTAAAATAGGTGTAAAATTATCAAAAGAGACGATTTTATTCTATTTTTTTGATAACTTATAGTTTATGAAATATTTGATTTTTTTTTCTTTCTCGAGACATAACCAAAAAACAAAATTACCGATTTTTATGAAAGTTTTCTGGGTCCGTACTTATAACACCCTGGAGTTACACGCCAAATTTAATCGCTCTACGACTTACCGTTCTTGAAATATTTTTTATACACATACACATGGGTGTTAATAGAAGTTAAAGCCTGTCCCGGTAGCTCAGTGGTAAAGGCGGCACTCTGTGAATCCAGAGATTCCAGAGGTCGCGGGTTCGAAACCCAGCTGGGACATGACAAGTTATCCTCCCATTTGGGATTTTACCACATAATAATATGCCTAGGGCTTACTCTTGGAATAATGGGACTTAATAGTCCTAATCGGGCAGTATAAATAAGGCGTAATTATTAAATTGTTACTTACTGAACTCCTAGTAACTGTCACAATGCTATGGTCACCGCCGGAGAAAATCTTCTTCACCACAAGCACCCCGGCCCTGGAGGGCACAAGTGTCGACCCGGGGGGGTCTTTCCTGTTGTTGAGGGCGGGGGACTTGGGGGCGGGGGCGGGGGACTTGGGGGCGGGGGCGTCGGGGAGCCAGGGCCCCTGGATGAGCTGGGGCGTCTTGTGAAGGGCGCGGGGGCTGGCCAGCTGTACGGCCGCCCCTATGCCGAAGGCGTACAGGCGGCCCACGGATGGGATGAACGTGAGCGTGTGTCTCCTGTGGGGGGAATAATGGGTTGGGTGGAAGAGATTGCCAAAGGGTTTGGGTGGAAGAGATTGCCAAAGGGTTTGGGTGGAAGAGATTGCCAAAGGCAATAACCCCGCCCTTTAGTTAGGACATAATATATATTAAGTACATATATATTTATTTATTTTTATTTTATTTTTTTCTTCTATTATATTTTTTTTTTTTTTAAAGTTACGATGCAACATTGTGCATAGTAAAATTACTGTGCACAACAATACAAGCATCAAATTATGTACATGACAGATAAAATACAGAAAAAACAAGAATATATCAACTTGAAATTAGAAGAAAAAATATAAAATTAACAAATACCTATTAGAGTTATATCCAATCATGTCCCCCAGGCATTTTTGGAATTGAGTTCAGGATTTTTGAATTTTTTTGAAATATTGTATTTTAATTTGTAATTATTTGTGTTGTATATAATAAATATGTCCTATTAATAAAGTGTAAATAAATAAATAAAAAATAAAATAAAATAACAAGACCAATCAGTAGCTTGCTCGATAAGGCGGCGGACTTGTAATCTGTAGGTCGGTGGTTCAAGTCTCAAGCGAAGCAAAAATTTCGTAGAGCTTGTTTGAGTGATTGTGTTAATCACATCGTGATTAACACAAATATGATAACCTAATAAAACAGTAATATTGTTTAATTTATACAATGAAATAGATATGCACTGGTAGTCAAGTGGTTAACGCGCTAGTCTGGTAACCAGGTAGCGTAGGGATCCGTTGGTTCGAATCCCACCCAGCGCATGAATTTTTCCTCATTAATTTGAGTTTATGACCACATAAAAATAAGAATCTGAGGGTTAAGTGGTAATAAATGCTTTAAGCATTAACCTCGCCTAGTGGTTAGCTTCCACTAAATAGTGTTATTATTATTAATAAATAGATGTTGTAGAGATTGATTTTTATAGAGAGATTGCCACAGGCAATAACCCCGCCCTTTAGGTAGGACATTATTGTTATATTTTTTTTAAATTATTTATTTTGTCAATTGTTTGTTTTTTCTTAATATTATACTGTTACCATTGTACTCTGTCCTCCTAATAAAGCATACTATAATAATAATAATATATGTAATACAAAAAATTCTAATTACAAATACTAGGATTTACCTGCCACAAGCGATCTGAGTGACTGTGCTGCCCATGAGTTCGAGGACTTTCCTGGGCAACAGTTCATTGGTGAGGGTGCCGTGGCCTAGCTGACCGAATGAGCCATCTCCACACGTGAATACGCCTCCCTCCTGAAGTGGTCAATTTAATAAATTAAATAAATAATAAAAATAATAATATCGCCTTATTTATACTGCCCGATTAAGACTATTAAAGTCCCATTCTTCCAGCAGTAAGCCCAAGACATATGTGGTAAAAATCCCAAATGGGAGGATAACTTGTCATGTACCGGCTGGGTTTCGAACCCGTGACCTCTGAAAGCTCTGGATTCAGAGTGCCGCCTTTACCACTGAGCTACCGGCACAGTATTAATAAATGTAATATTTTACAATATATTTATTTAAAAGTACATAAAACAATAATAAACTTATAGTAGACTTCTACAAACTCAGCTGAGGGAAGATTCATTCGATCGAGTCAGCTCTTGAATTTTGTGTTTAGTTTTCCCATTTAATACAATTAAAGTACGACAGAGTTCTGTCAATGCTCCATTCTACATACGAAACGATGACCTACATCGGGACTTGAAAATTGAGACAGTCAAAGACTGTACGAATAGATTTGCCTTGAGTCATCAAAAGAGGCTAGAGAAGCACCCCAATCCCGAGACCGTCCATCTTCTTAGGATTGAAGACCTCACCAGACGTTTGAAGCGGATAAAACCACATGAACTAATTAATTAGGTACTTTCCTCTGGTAACCACCCAACAGCCGAGTCTGCTTATGTCCATGTACATAAGGGAGGTTCGGCAACGCCGCATTAGTGAGAAGACGTCAATCATTTCGATCTCTTGAATTTAATAATTTTTAATCAGTTTTAAGAAGTATTTTGTTTTTAAGTGTTCAAATTATTAAAAGGTGACACATCTAGTCTTTTTGAGTATATTTGGTTCTTACTGAAGTGACAGAAACACTCCACAATTTGCAATTGAAATACGGTGAGTTGAAACTCAGTCATATCAATTTAGAAGCAGCCATTAAACTTTGTCAAAGAGAAGCTCGAATTTTAACAAGTCCCTACCGTAACCCTAGTAACGGTCTTGCGATGGTCAGCGTCATCTGACTCGAACAGCTGGAAAGCACGTGCAGAAGAACCGCAAGATAACAAATTCAAATTTGATTGGTCAGATCAGAATTCAAAATAACCGATCACTGATAAACAAAAGTTCGTTAAAATTCGTTGATGAGTCTTATCCCCTCTCAACTTACAGTTCTGAATCCAGTGATGCCAATGATCTTCAGAGCATAATTAGGTAAGAGGTACTTTTTATGCTCACCTGATTCACCGCAAGTACTCACTACGCCTGGAAATTTTTAAGATATGCAATGTGCAATACTTTGGTATCAAAAATAATGAATTAATAAAATTTGTCTGATTATCCACGGAACAGCCATCATAGCGGCACAGTGTTCTTGTTTGTTTTGCTTTGTACTAAAAATCTTGATATATTTATTTGGTAAAGATGACACAAGACATGGAACAGTTCGATATGAAAACCTTATTTCAGGAAATATCTAGTATAAAAAAATTGCAAGAGGAGTCCTTGAAGAGTGATGTTCAAGTAAATTCCAAACTTGATACGATTCAAAATACTCTACAGCCTCTTCAAGAACAAGTAGCAAAAAATTCTAAGGACATCAAATATCTCGATATTGAAAAAAGACGGAAGAACATAATCATGTTCGGTCTTGAGCAGAACTCCGCCGAGTCACACAGTGCACTGGAGCAGAGAGTCCTCAGCGTGGTTTTAAATATACTACATATTTCTGATTTTTCCCTTTCTGAGCTTGACTTTTGCAGGAGGATGAAAACTCGAAGCGGTAAAACTCCGTTGCCAGTAATTGTTGGTTTCACCACTCAGCGCCGGCAGATCGAGATTCTCAAGAACCGCAAGCATCTGAAAGGCACTTCTATCTACATCAATGAAGATTGTTCACCTGAGATGAAAGAGCGGGAGAAGGCGCTGCGCGGCGAGATGGACAGACTGCGCGGAGAAGGCAAGTATGCAGTTATCAGGTATGGAAAATTAATTGTTCATGATAATAACACATCACAGGCTGGTACAAGTAAGACAGCAAATAATAAAAGGTGTCTCTCTGAGTCCCCTGAGGAAATAAATCAAAACAAGCGAGTTAACTTGAATGATAGTTCCTATTCTGCGACAGAGCATAGCGAGGAAAGTTTTATGGACACAGAGGAGGTGAGAGATCCTGGAGCTACTGGAGGAGGACTAGAATCAGAACCATCACGTGATGAGCAATCACAAAGTCTATCTCGTCCAATCCTAGCTCAATCAAAGCTGGTAGTGAGTGATTCAGGAACTTTATCACAAACACGTCTTGATAATTATTTAAGTCCAAACAATTATCCAAAGAGTAACTCTGAAAAAAATTGATTTCGGGGTATCCGAAGACACCGGGTGCCCCGATAAAAATAGCATTTTGGAATGTTAATGGAATCTCTAAACTGTGCAACGCATGTGAAAGAGACTTGGCCAGTCTTCTGTCCTGGCAAATAATTTGTGTCACAGAAACTTGGGCCATGGCGGAACCCAACATCCCTCAACTCGCTGATTACTTCAACACGGTGCACTCAGTGGCGGTGCGCGATGGACAGCGAGGTCGGGGGAGTGGTGGCATCCTTGTTCTTGTAAATAAAGAAATTACCTTCCAGATACTTGATATTTCAACTTGTGGATTTTATAAGATAGTTTACCTAATGGACCTGATATAATTTTGGGCAACATATACATTAGTCCCAGATACTGTATAGAACATGCATTAGATCCTTGATTTACTACTTGAAGATATACAACTGATAACGACCATGTATTATCGAGGAGATATGAATGCGAGAATATCAGAGCGGAACTACCTAGACGAGATGGTGGGGGAGGATGCGGGTCCAGGCGCAGCGAGTGTCTGAGATCAGATGGAGACAGGAGGGGTGGAGCTGTGATTGGGAATACTTATTCTGAAGCAGCCGGATGTCATCAATTACTTTTATAAGGAATTGATGCATTTTCATTTGGGCATATCAAGTCCGAACATGTAATGGTATGACTAAACTTTTGAACATAGCCGATGTGGAGATATTGTTCCATGGTGCAGATTTACTCTAACTTAATATTTACATATGAAAAATAAAGAACCATGTTTTTATAAAAAAATATGAAAATAATGCCTGTTATGAAGTAATACATTGATGCTGAGCCCACCACAACACTGCAGTGGATGAGCGTATGGACAATGTGGTTGGGTGCGTTTTTAAATAATGTATGATCTTCCTTAGCATGTCCTCACTCTGAGTGATTCAGAGAAAGAGTGGGCGTGTTACTATGAACTACATGAACGGTTATGTTCAGAACTTCCCGTTGTGTGTGTTCTCTAGAATTCAAATAAATTTTGAAGTATTGCTATTCCATGTTAAAACTTTCAACACAGCCAGATAAATGAAATGCCTTATAGATTTGATCTGGACAAACCTCGAAGCTTGCAAGTTGGTGCTGAATCTCCTAGTGTCTGACAGTATCATTACATCGGATCATCTCCCTGTGGTTCTCACACTGGACTGTCCATGCGCACCACGAGTCAGTACTTCTCAGCCAGGAGAGACCGTCGTTCGGTTCCGGTGGGTGGAAGAAAAAGCTTTAGAGTTTGTACATAAAATTAATCTTGATATTCCGTCTTCACAAATAGAATCCATTTACGAGATGTTGAATACTAAATTCCAAGATACTGCTACTTCACTCGGCATGGCTTATCAGATACCGCTAAATTCTAAGCGCACTATTAAGAAGCCCTGGTATAATAATGACTGTCGGAACCTAAAGAAAAATTGTCATCACCTTTATAGGAAATGGAAAAGAAAGAAAATTGAGGAAGACCGACTTTCTTTTTTGGTTACTAAAAGAAAATATTTTAATATGTGCTCGCTATTGAAAAGTAACTACGAAAAAGAAATAAAAGAAAAACTAGCCGAAGTAAAGAATGCGCAAGAATTTTGGAAGACAGTTAATAAGTTCAAGCCCCATAGACCAAACAAAAGTAAAGAGATTTCAACGGAAGAATGGATTAATTATCTCATGGAAAAATTTCCCGACCAGGAGATGGCCACGGAAATTGTATTTACAGATGTCTTGAGAGAACAGATGGACTCTGAATTCTGTATGGGAGAGCTGGAAAAAGGAATTAAGAACCTTAAAAATAATAAAAGTCCAGGACCGGACAACATTCTAAATGAATACCTGAAGACCTTGGGACCAGTGTGGAAAGCAGAATTGCTAAAATATATTAATCATATTTTTAGCGGGGGTGACATTCCTGAAAACTTAACAAGCTCATTCCTGTTTATGCTGCATAAAAAAGGTGATACGAAAGTATGTGGAAACTACAGGAGTATAGCTCTCATGAACAATATACTGAAATTAATTACACACTTACTATCTCAACGTGTGCTAGTCTGGAGTGAGGACAACAAGATTTTTATCGAGGCTCAGGCTGGGTTTAGACCTCGTCGAGGCTGTCTGGACAACATATTCAGCCTCTCTAGTATAGTGTCCATGCATCTCATCAGAGGACGCAAACTTTACGCTGCCTTCATTGACTATAAGTCCGCTTTCTCCGAAGTGCAGCACGACTTGTTGTTTGCGAAGATGTATGAATTTGGAATTTCAGCCAAAATTATCATGACGATGAAAAATATCTACCAGAAAGCGAGTACCCAGATCCGAGTCGACACAAATCTAACGCCTGCCGCCAGGATAACGAAGGGAGTCTTGGAAGGAGATTCAATATCACCGCTTGCCTTTATTATTTTTATTAATGACCTTGAGGATTATCTGAGGCAAAGAGGAGCCGATGGGGTCAGTATTAACAGCTCAACTGATATCCTACTCCTTCTTTATTGTGACGATCTGATAATTCTGTCAAATAGTAAGGCGGATATGCAGAGAAAACTGGATCTGCTGCTTTCATACTGCGTCGCGAACAAAATGACAGTCAACGAGTCCAAGAGCAAGATAGTTATATTCCGTCGCGGTGGTAGAGTGCCGCATCAGACGTGTTCTACTATAATAATCGTGTATTGGAAGTGTGCCCTGACTACATCTACCTGGGAATAAAATTCTCTTCCCATGGAGTATTCCATAAGGCGTCCCAGCAAGCAATGTCCAAAGGAAGAATGGCAGTGGCTAGTGTCAGGAAAATACTGGTAAATTCAAAAATGGAGTCCCATAAAAGCAGAATGAAGCTGTACAATGCTATAGTGAAGGCTAATCTCCTCCTCTACGGGGTGGAGGTGTGGGGAAGCAGATATGCAGAAGTGATAGAAGTATGTCAAGCCCAGTTCCTCAAATCAGTGTTTTGCCTGCCCCGCTGTACCCCTCACTACATGTTGAGACTCGAAATGGGCGTGGTCAAGCTAGCTTACCAGGTGTTTCAAGATGATGCTGGAATGGTGGCTCAAAATTTTATCTATGTCTTCCGAGCGATATCCCAGAGTTTGTTATAACCAGTTAGTCTATATGGATCAGAACTCTAGCAATGTCCAAAAATACAATTGGGCCTCCCTTTTAAAGTCTAAATTGGTTTCCTTGGGTTTTGCGGAGGTTTGGGAAGCTCAGTGCAAAACATTGCTTAATCTTAGGAAAAATGATATTTTAGGTAAATACCATGTCCAACTAATAGAGGAGGATTGGGTAAGGTTGGGTAACTCATCATACTGCACTTTATACAAAGAGGTCAAGTTAAAATCTTGTGCTGAAAATATTTTACAAACTTCCGAGTACATATTACAGCGAGTGCCTATTGATAGAATTCGAGTCATGGCCCAGATGCGACTATCTGGAAACTTATTTGTACAGTTTTATGTTAATAAAATTAGTTTCAAATGGGACAGTAATGAAGATTGTAGTATTTGTCACCTGAGGGAAAAAGAAGACTTGACCCACTTCATAATTAAATGTCCTCATTACTCCGCTATTCGAGAGCGATTTCTAGCACCAAGTGTAAATACGAGAGACAACATTACATTGTCCAATATTTTACAGAACCCCACGAAGGAAACTGTACTGAACTTTTATATATATGTGAAAGAAGCTTTAAAATTAAGAGCATTTCTAAGAAATGAATAAACCTTTAAAATTAATTATTTTAGCTAGTTGAATTCCCTATAATTAGCAAAGAACGGTAGGGATATTGCTAATTATTCACCTTTTGAAATGTAAAAAAAAGGTATTTTTTTTTTTTATTTTATATCTACTTGTTTTATTTTATTACTGCCCATTTAGTTTCTAAAGTTACTTGCAATTATTTATTTATTGTTCTGTAAGAAGTTTAATCTATTATTTATTCATTTTTAACCTTTATCTTGTATCTATTATTGCCAACCTCGTTGTAACATTTTATTTTAAAATAAATACAACTATATTTATCTATCTATCTATCTATCTACATAAGTTATTTTAATTTACATTAGTAGTTTAAGATTAGAATAAAAATACTTATTAGTTTTAAGAACTAGATTGTATTAATAAATTTAGTCCCCAAGGACTCTGTTTAACAAAAGATTTTTTTTTTAAATTCAATACGCAAAATTCAAGACTAAAATTGTTGTTGTAGGTGTAACGTGAGGTAGAAAAACAGATGCTGTCTGTCCCGGTAGCTCAGTGGTAAAGACAGCACTCTGTGAATCCTGAGATACCAGAGGTCGCGGGTTCGAAACCCAACCGGAACATGACAAGTTATATTCCCATTTGGGATTTTTTACCACATAATAATATGTCTTGGGCTGACTGCTGAAATAATGTGACTTAATAGTCCTAATCGGGCAGTATAATCTTTTATCCTATAAAATATATAAGACCTGTTTGACTCCTGGAGTAAAGGGACTTTTTAGTTTTATCTCGACAGTATAAAGAAGGTATACTATATTCTATTCTATAAACAAGGCGCTTGGCTGTATGGCAAATTCCCCTGATAAGGAGAATAATAAGGAGAATGCAAAAAAAAAAAAATATATAAGGCGATATTATTATTATTATTATTATGCTACGAAGTATATCAGATGGTTGGGATAGCTGCGTGCTAGCCCATTACACCACAGAGATATTCAAACTGTCGTTATTATTTACCTGTGTGAGAAATACAGATGCTACGAGGTACATCAGATGGTTGGGATAGCTAGCCCATTACACCACAGAGATATTCAAAGTGTCTTTATTATTTACCTGTGTGAGAAATACAGAGTAATCCTCTCCACAGGAGATGTATTTCACTCTGATGCTGCGCAGAGATTTCAGGTGGTTGGGAACATAGCGGTTTGTTTCATCATTGAGGCCCAACTGCCCACAGTCATTCTTGCCCCAGCCATACACCGCTCCTGAAATATTAGTATAAGTAGTGCTTTATTTAGACTGTCAGCGCAAGACAGGTAGTCCCATTATGCCAACAGTTTATCTAATACCTAATATCTAGGCCCATGTGATCTAGTAATCTAATATCTAGGCCCAACTGCCCACAGTCATTCTTGCCCCAGCCATACACCGCTCCTGAAATATTAGCACAGAGTTTCTATCTATCTAATACCTAGAACGCCTCAGGTCGTGTTATAACAAATTCCACAAGAATAACAATAAAGGCCGCATTATAAAATTGGATTACAACATACAAAGATAAGCTTTATAATTTATAGCGCGCGATTAGCTGAGTAGTTAAGCACTGGCTTGCCATGCGGAAGGTCTCGGGTTCGATTCCCCGAGCCGACAGTGAATTTTTTTTCTAACTGAGAAGTATTGTGTCACTTCTCGCCCATCAGAGGGGATGGGCAAGCTACAACACTGACACAAGCGTCTACAGTTGCTCCTGTTTCATGGCTACGAAATAAAAAAGGCTGTAAAACACTCATCTTAAATAAAAAAAAATTGACAAGCTAAGCAGAGGATTCAATGCACTGGGATTTGTTTACTGTTGATTCATATCCATCAAATTAAATTCATATTGTATGTAAAGCATTGATCATAAGTTCATTAGCATTGATTTTCAATCTTCAAATGATATAATATATTTCATTAAAAACATCTTCTTTCTTCAGTGTGCTCAACACGGATGCGACATTTCCTCTTTATACCGCGAAACTCACTCTTTGTGGGAAGTACGTCTCTCTTAGTAGTCACTGTGGCAGAGCGAGTTAGCGCGCTAGGCATTGCACACATGGTGACCTGGGTTCGATTCCCAGCGGGGGAGGATTTTTTCTGCTCTGTACTTGGATGTTCGGGGTCCACTCATACCTCGTGAGGAAAAATGAGTAGCTGCTTTAATGTGAAGCAGCGACCAGTGGCAGAATCTTAGGCAAAAAAATAATACAAGATATTGTAAATTAAAGTGCATGGTAAAGTCCTATGATTCTGAGCTACCCACTAAAATTGTGACATAATAACACAAAGAAAAAGCATTATTAAGTACGTCTCTCTTTCGTTTCAAGCACCAGAGACTTGGAAATAGAATTGAATAGATCCAAGGCATCTGGTCCAAAAGATCCGAAAGTTTCGACGGCATTGATTTACCAACTCACCAGACTTAGACAGCACAAAGCTATGGTTGGCTCCGCAGGCTATGGAAGCTATGGGTAAGCTGAGCAAGGACTCTATACAATGAGGTTTGTTCACTGTGGCATTGGAACTGTTGATGCCCATCTGTCCGTACTCGTTGTTACCCCAGCTATACAGCTCTCCGCCTGAACAGAAAACCAAAGATATCATTTAAACCAAAACAAAGATAATATTTATTTACAAAGAAATATATGTAAATAAATATATTTCAAGTATTTGTTGAAAAAAAAAAAAAAAAAAAAAAAAAAATTGGAGCAGACTTTTTGCACAGAAAATTCTGCTCCCTCCGAACATGTGAGGCTGGCAATTCCGGCCCTACCCAGCAGGCTGGATGAGGTTAATGTGGGTAGCTGGTACGATTCTCAGCGAATGGAGTGTAAAACCCCCGTCCTGTTTACCTCAAGTCAGGACGTTAAAACCAAATAGAATCGATGGACATGAAAGGAGCCTAGACATTGGATCTGGGCGTCCATATAATTCTCTCACCACCGTGATATAGGTATCAATACCTATCTCACGGACACGGAATTTTATTACGTATTATTATACTATCAATAAATTTGATAGAAAACCATTTTTAGCATAAAAAACTGGTACATTAATTAAATCCCTACCAATGTATTAATTTTCCTTCTTCTTTGGTAGGGTAACCTACTTGGCTTGTAAGGGTAACCTAACAAGCCAAGCTAGCTTGCAGTTTGTCAAGGGTTGAATGGCTTATAAAGAAAAAGGTAATGTTTTCATGATGGTTGATCACAATGATCACACATGGAAATGTGTGGTTCAGACTGAACCAACTTTCTACTTAAGTTGACGTAGACCATCACGGTTACAACAACAAATATTTTTTTTAAAATACTTTTTCATCATTATTTTTTTTATAAACATATAACAATTAACAAGCACAGAAACATAAATTAAATAAAATAATATTACATACATAGATAAAATGCGTTTTTTGTTATTTAAATAACATTAGAAGAGACCCGAAGTGCGCAAGCATGTGTTGGGTCTCTTAGAGATAGTACCTGAGTAAAGTCTTATAGATTTTTTTTTTTTTTTTCCAATAACTTTATTTTATTTTAATATTCATACATATCCTTCATTTAATATTTAATAGTTACTGCAATCCAATGTACTTTTCGGTATGTGGTGGATTGCAGCAAATAGTATTGTCTTCTTTTTTTTTAATGTCTTTTTTTTTTAGATAGTAACATACTTACTACTGGTGAGCACCAGACAGTGTGAGTATCCAGCACACGCCTGCACAACACTGGTGGAACCCAGCCCCTTCACACGCTTCGGCACTGACTGGGCCTTCTTATCCAACGAGGCTATTCCCAGCTGTCCATGAGTGTCGGAACCCCAGGTGAAGACCTCGCCACAGTCATTCAGTGCAAGCGAGTGCCACTGTCCCGTTGTGACGTGAGTGATGACATATTGGCTAAGCCCATTTACAATATCTGAAATTCAATGTACGTGATAATTTATTCTGAAGCTCAGAGAACCTAGATGACACGACTAACGAACACTAGATGTATCAATTCCATAGAATTTTAAGTTCAATAATATGTGTTTTCATTTC
>CM044960.1:630384-650492 GCA_024516035.1 Bactericera cockerelli
CCCCAGCTTGTTTTAGATTGTTTAAATTTATAATAGCTCAATTCCTTTTTAAATAATTAAATTAAAATATAATTTTTTCAAAAGCCAAGAAGACAACTACTTAACATTGAATTTTATTTTATTAATTACCATTTCAATTATTTCTATTTTTGACTTTAAAGTGTGTCCCCACACTTTTTGTCCTTCCTCTGGCAAGCCACTTTATTGCCGTTTTCAAAAGAGGGGAAAGTAACGTCACTCTATGAAAGGAGGGGAAACGTCTCCTACCTCTCTTGTGATTCTAATTTCCACGTTAGTTTTGTTCGATGTTTTGGTTGTTTGAAGATTTTCAGGAAGTAAGGTTGTGCGTAAGTGCGTCACAGAAGAGCTTGTCTTTCCTCTGGCAAGTAAAAAGAAAAGATTTATTTTACTTTAAAAAAATATAATGAGATGTTTCTATTTTATTTGCAGATTATTTCTCCATTTCGAAAACAATATTAATATTTTTCTTTTAATATTGCACTTAAAAGTTAGAGTTATAGTCAAAATGTCTCTCCTCTGGTAGTCCTTCCTCTGGCTATTTTGTACCTATTATCTCTATTTTTTAAAAAACAGGGAAAAATAGAGAAAAAATAATTTCTCAGAAGTGCACCCTCTAAATACCTAAATATTAATATCCTAGGTACTTGATTTCCCCACATTCAGCTAGTTATTTAAAAAAAATTGGCATGGGACAAAAATTGCCCTGAAAAAACCACGTTTGGAAATATTCACCCTTTTCTTGAATGTGTTTTCACCATTCCCCTATTTTTTTATTTGTTTTTTTAGACAATTTTTCTTAATTTTTTAAATATTTTTTGTGGTTCATAAATTATTTCTTGTTCTCGGGTGTTGGTGGCCATTTCCAATCCTTCCCAAAGGTTTTTCTGAAAGATACTGTCGAAAGATTTAGGGTGGAATTAATAGACGTTTTTGTAATACCTCTGTGGCGCTAAATCACGGATTACGTACTGTGTAAGATAGGGAATACCGACGCTTAGCCATGACTTGTGATGTAGAATTAGTCTATTAATTTTGTCCTTAGAATCTTTCAGAAAAGCATTTGGATCAAAAAAGGTTCGGGGAACTGCCCGTGTTACGTAATTATAATAGTTTGATTTTTTTTTGTATACACCTACAATATATAAAATACATACTCAAAAATTGTTATCAAGTTATAATTCAAGAATACTGGTTAATGAGTCATCCGAAAATGAAAATAACACCACATCTTTATCTTATTTTATGAAACAGGTTGCCCTTGATTTTGTTTTCACTTTCTTCTGACAAGGCATAAAAAGTATTTTGTAACCGTAACCTTCCGAAGATGTTAAATTCCCAAAAATATTCATTTGAAGATAAAGGTGATTCAAAATTATCTAAAGTGGCGGATTTTACGGAGGAAAAGTGATCTATTATTTGTTTTGAGCTTCAAATTTATTTTATTCGATTTTTTTTTTTCTCTCACACTATTGAATTTTTTTGTGTTGCCTTGCACATTTTTGGGGGTTAAAGATGTTGAAGTTGATAAAATTGTGAATCCAATTTCTCTCTTGTTAATGTTGAAATTTGATGTGTTTGAAGTGTCTTTTTTCCATCCTTGGAACTTGAGAACTCTTGGTCTCTTTACATTTACCATATGGTAAGTAGCACTCCATGGCCAATCATTTCTTTGTTTTGGTTTTGACTTTACAATACTTGCTTTCTGTTTTTTTGTTTGGTTTTCGCATCTATCTTGATTTTGAATCACCTTTATAGATTTTGTAAATATTGTGCAATTTTCGAGATGGGTTATATTTTAACGTATGATTGTAAGTATTAAAAAATGAACATCGTTTTTAACTTTTAAGAATGCCTTTTTTGCCATTCAACATTTTCAGTCAAATTTCTGAGCCACTTCAAAATTTTGCTTAAAAATATATTTCTTAATTTTAATATTTTTAACGTGGCATAACAATATCTACACACTCATGGGAAATATTCTTCTTATTTTTTTTTTAAACTTATTTTTACGTCGTAATATGACCATGCAGTTAAAAGCGACGTTAACGTTAAATTTAAAAAAGAATCGTTTGTTTTTATCGTGCGTTTTTTAACCTAACTTTTTTAATCTTTATAACATAAAAGGTATAGAAAGTATTGTTTTTTTTCTCATACATAAACAAACAGGTTCTATTTATCTCACTCAAACAACATGGTTTTAATATATCTCATCTCTGCTTTTGGTTTTAAATTCGCTTTCAGTTGTCTGTTGTTTAATTAGTTTAATGTTTATTTTATATATTATATTATAAAATAAACATGAAACATTATAATTTAATGTTTATTTTATATTGTTTTTTTTTTGGTGAGGTTGGTTTTTCTATTGATTTTTTTTTCTCACCTATTCATGTTTATATTTGCTTATGAATTGTTTCTTTTTTTAAATATTATTTTAAAAATAGTATAGTAATGTTAGTCCCACACAAAATGCTTAGAAATTAGCCCAATTCTAATCAGATTAGTTTTGAGTTAATTAAGTTATCATATTCGTATTGATCTCTTTCGTGATATCACACCTACTCAAACTCGCTTTACTAAATCTTTGTTGAACTTGGGACTTGAACCACCGACCTCCAGGTTACTAGTCCGCTGCCTTATCGATCAAGCTACTGAGGTCGGTTTTGTAATTATATTGGTTCTTAATCATATTTCCGCGCTTTATATCAACTTCAGCTTTGTCTCTTAGAATTTTGAATAGTTTTAATGTCTTTTTCATATGTTTTTGATACCATTAGCTTTAACAGGGAGGTGTCAATAAGTCAACTTTTTTAAGAAATGTATATTTTTTTAAAAATTTAAATCGTTTCTCTAGATATTTCGAGTGACTCCTTTTTTCGAGTGGCCCTGTATATATCATTCTGTTTTCGCAAGCATCCTGTCCGTTAGAGAAACTTTTTGCTTTGGGCTATACCGCGGCTTATACAGGCTTATACCCGTCTTATATAGGTGGAATTCATCATGAACCATTTTGAAATGCCCATATTTTTTACAACAGAAGTTTCAAAAAGAATTTTTCTTTGGTGGAATGCTAGAGAAAAATGTCATTTATTGTAAAAAGTTATCATATTTGTGTTAATCACTTTCGTGATGTCACAACTACTCAAACTTGCTTTACTAAATCTACGCTGAAACCGGGACTTGAACCACCGACCTCCAGATTACAAGTCTGCCGTCTTATCGATCAAGCTACTGAGGTCGGTTTAAGCTTCAGTCGCAAAAGTTTAGGCATTTCAAAATGGCCCATAATCAGAGAAAATAAATAAATGACACAGGACTAAAATTTCTACTTTCATATCAACAAAGAATACCTCTTTTTTTTAACAAGAACTGACGGGATGTATTCCCATTTATTACTATATTATTAAAATAAAATACAATAAAAATCACACGAATAACTCATTTTGACAACAACAACAAAAATATATCTACTCTGATACCTCATTAACAAACCCCCCTCCGCCTCCAGGAATCATCACCTCCACCCTCCACTCTAGTCACCCGGGCCCGGACAAGTGGAACTACTTCCACCCCCGCAGGTCCTCCCTCCATGGAGGTGAAGAGTCCCTCCTCCCGCCCTCGGAGAGCGGAGAGGGGGAGGTGGAGGTGGACGAGATCGCCTCCTCGCCTCCGTTCGTGAAGGCCCCCCTGGAGGACAGGTCCAAGTACGAGAAACTCCAGACAAACCGGTTCGAGATTTCGTCGGATGACAGTGGCGATGATATAGGTGAGTGAAACTGGCAAGGTATTTTTTTTTTTTTTTTTTTTTTTTTCTTTTCTTTTTTTTAACAACATTTCCATTCAATTGACAAAGATAAATTATTACAAAAAAAAAATAATAATAATAATAATAAATAATAGGAAGGTATACCCGTCTTCAAAGTTCAAAACTGTGAAGAAGACGGGGAGTTTGGATAATTAGTTAACTAGGTATCTATGTTTTTTTCCAGATAATTATTATAGTTATTAATTCCTTTTTCCACATTTAATTGAAAAAGTCAAACTAATGGCTGTACAGTTTATAAGTCTGAAAGATTCTCATCCTAAATGTCAATCACATGAATGAAATTGAATGGTATTTTTATTATCATTCAAAATTGTATTTTATGAATGATTATAAAAAAAAAAAATACTATTTTATTTGATATCACTTACATGAATTAACATAAATAAATATTATTTAAGGAAACTGGCAAGGTATAGGTGAGTGAAACTAGCAAGATATAGGTGAGTGAAACTGGCAAGATATAGGTGAGTGAAACTGGCAAGATATAGGTGAGTGAAACTGGCAAGATATAGGTGAGTGAAACTGGCAAGATATAGGTGAGTGAAACTGGCAAGATATAGGTGAGTGAAACTGGCAAGATATAGGTGAGTGAAATTGGCAAGATATAGGTGAGTGAAACTGGCAAGATATAGGTGAGTGAAATTGGCAAGATATAGGTGAGTGAAACTGGCAAGATATAGGTGAGTGAAACTGGCAAGATATAGGTGAGTGAAATTGGCAAGATATAGGTGAGTGAAACTGGTAAGATATAGGTGAGTGAAACTGGCAAGATATAGGTGAGTGAAACTGGCAAGATATAGGTGAGTGAAATTGGCAAGATATAGGTGAGTGAAACTGGTTAGGTATAGGTGAGTGAAACTGGCAAGATATAATAATAATATCGCCTTATTTATACTGCCCGATTAAGAGAATGCCGTTGGCATTAGCACCGCCCTTGATCAAGTTTTGTTTTGTTAATTTTAATTTCTATGTTTGTATATATTCTATGTTACTTGTAAATAAAACTTGATCAAATATGTTTAATAATAAGACTATTTAAGTCCCATTATTCCAGCAGTAAGCCCAAGACATATTATTATATTATGTGGTAAAAATCCCAAATGGGAAGATAACTTGTCATGCCCCGGATGGGTTTCGAACCCACGACCTCTGGAATATCTGGATTTACAGAGTGCCGCCTTTACCACTGAGCTACCGCGATAGACGGTTAGTGATACTGGCAAGATATAGGTGAGTGAAACTGGAAAGGTATAGGTGAATGAAACTGGCAAGATATAGGTGAGTGAAACTGGCAAGATATAGGTGAGTGAAACTGGCAAGGTATAGGTGAGTGAAACTGGCAAGATATAGGTGAGTGAAACTGGAAAGGTATAGGTGAGTGAAACTGGCAAGATATAGGTGAGTGAAACTGGCAAGGTATAGGTGAGTGAAACTGGCAAGATATAGGTGAGTGAAACTGGCAAGGTATAGGTGAGTGAAACTGGCAAGATATAGGTGAGTGAAACTGGAAAGGTATAGGTGAGTGAAACTGGCAAGATATAGGTGAGTGAAACTGGCAAGATATAGGTGAGTGAAACTGGCAAGGTATAGGTGAGTGAAACTGGCAAGGTATAGGTGAGTGAAACTGGCAAGATATAGGTGAGTGAAACTGGAAAGGTATAGGTGAGTGAAACTGGCAAGATATAGGTGAGTGAAACTGGCAAGGTATAGGTGAGTGAAACTGGCAAGATATAGGTGAGTGAAACTGGCAAGGTATAGGTGAGTGAAACTGGCAAGATATAGGTGAGTGAAACTGGCAAGGTATAGGTGAGTGAAACTGGCAAGATATAGGTGAGTGAAACTGGCAAGATATAGGTGAGTGAAACTGGAAAGGTATAGGTGAGTGAAAGCGACAAACATTTGCATTTAGGTAAGGAGAAGATAAGTTCATGCTGGCTATTCTCAGCCCCACTCAGGCTGGGTGAGTTTCATTTGAGTAGCTGGTTTTTGAGTTTTCAGTGAATGGAGGGTAACACCTCCGTCGTGATATGACTATGCAGTAGAAAGCAACGTTGACCCACGCGTCTTGTTAGAACCCGACAGTAATTCCTTATGAAATATATTAGACCTGTTTGACTGCTAGGGTAAAGGGAGTCTTACCTCGGCAGTAGAAACAAGGTATATGTTTGAATGTCGTTGGCATTTGAATGTCGTTGGCACCGCCCTTGATCAAGTTTTGTTTTATTAATTTCAATATCTTTGTGTATAAATTCTATGTCATTTGTTAATAAAATTTGATCCAACATGTTTTTTTTTTATATATAATAATAATAAATCATTATTTTTCATATTTTTTTTTATACAGAGGACCCATCCTAAGCCATTTTTATTTGGCTTCTAAGATATTTTTATTTGGCTTCTAAGATTTTGGCTTCTAAGATAAAGACATTAATATATGTTTTTTTTTTTTTTTTTTTTTTTTTTTTTTTTTTAGATGAGTGTTTCACAGCCTTTTTTGTTTCGTAGCCATGAAACAGGAGCTACTGTAGACGCTTGTGGTCTGTGTTGTAGCCTGCCCATCCCGTAGTATGCCTCCCCTCTGATGGGCGAGAAGTGACACAATACTTCCCATTTAGGTGCTGGGTCAACACAAGCGCACCGGAAGGTATCCCTTACAAACAATTGTAACCAAATTAAGAATACAAATTTTTGTCGGCGCGGGGGTTCGAACCCGGGACCTTCCGCATGGCAAGCGAGTGCTTAACCACTGAGCTAATCGCGCGCTTTGTATTCTATGTTTAATTAATTTCACCTTTGCTTTCAGATCAGGATTCGACGACGCGGAAGAAAAAGAAACCGGGCGGCGGCGGCGGTGGTCTGAGCGGGACGAAAAAGAAAATGAGCGACCGCATCCGACCCACTTGCAAACGGCGCTCGAAGCACCACGCTCCTAGCGGCGGACTCGGGAACTACTCCTCCTCTGAGCAGCCCCCCCGGGGGGCGGAGCCTGAGAATTCCGACGATTCCATTGGCTCTGCGTCGGACCTGCGCGCGCGGGAGGAGGAGGAAGAGGGGGAGGGGGAGAGTGGGGGGGAGAGGAGGCGGAGGGAGAAGGAGCAGGAGAGCGAGACGGTGACGATGGACGAGTCAGTGCTCACGTGTGACTCGTCCGCGTACCATGCGGAGTGCGAGAGCATGGCGAGGGACGAGGTCATGAGGCGGCCCACAGGTAACTGACGCAGAAGTTGCAAAGGTCCCACTGGGCTCGAAACCGAGGCCGACCAAAAAATTGGTCAGAGTTGTTTCCGGTTTTAGCCTCCGTGGCTTAATGGTAGTGACTACTGCCCGTAGTCCAGAGTTACCGAGTTTAACTCCCGGTTGGGGCAGACTTTTCAACGAAAATTCTGTTTCATCCAAACACATGAGGCTGTCATTTCCGGCCCTACCCAGGCTGGGTGAGATTAATGTGGGTAGCTGGTACGATTCCCAGCGAATGGAGGGTAAAACCCCCCGTCCTGTCTACCTAAAGTCAGGACGTTAAAAATAAATAGAATCATCAATGGACATGAAAGGAGCCTAGACTTTGGATCTTGGCGTCCACATAATCCTTTCACCACCGTGATTTAGGTATGAATACCTATCTCACGGACACGGAATTATCAATATTATTATTATTATAGAAATTATTATTATTATTATTTTTAATTTTCCATTTATTTATTACAATTATAATATGATACAGATTTTAAAATGATTTAATGGTACCCTTTCTCAAAGTTAAAAAAAAAACTTCTTGAAAAAGAGGAGTTCAGAATTTAAATTGTGGATACATGAAGAATAGAAAAAAATAAACATATAAAAAATATTATCAAAGTTCCTTTTTTTTTCTTTTTTTTTTTTTTTCTTTTCTTAAAAAAGTTCATTGTTCATTTAAAAAGTAAGTAAGAAAGAAAAACTTAAACATTTTAGTAGTTGTAGTTGTGACGTCACGTAAGTAATCAACACAAGTATGATAACTTTTTTTGTGAACAACTATATCTCCATGTTCCAGTGGCCACGGTACCCGAGAGCGCCGAAGTTGACCTGCTGTTCGTGGGTCACAGCTATGGGGAGCGGCCCCTCCTGGCGGATGACGAGCTGGACGAGGGGGGGGAAGAGGAGGACCCCGCCTCCCCCCCTCTCCTTATCGACATCGACACCCCTGACTCGGACGTATTCGCCCTGGCCCCCTTCCCGCGACCAAAAGGGAAAAAATCCCACGCGACAAAATCCCTCGCTACAAAATCCCTCGTGCCGAGTCCGAAAAAATCCCTTTTTCCCTCCTCCTCGCCGCCGGCGAAAAGTCCTTCGCCCCCTCTACTCGTGGCCATTACCCCGGAGGAGAAACTTCTAGATCTGGACACGAACAGTAGTGAAGACTTTGACCCGAGGGGCGGGGCTCGGGAGGCCCTGGGCCCGCCCAGTGGGTCTAGCCTGGCCAGTGTGACGCCCCTGGTGACGGGGGAGTGGAGCAAGGGCGCCCAGTGGTTCCGCCAGTCTTCCGGCAATCCGTTTGATAGCGAGGACACACCCCAGAGCAAGGTAATAATATTCATAAACACTAGCCATCGTCTATGGCACGTTAAATAGAGTCTCATTATTAAACATATTGGATAAAAATTTACATAGAATACTAGCGGGCTGTCGCCCGCTTTGCGGGCCGAGGCATGGCCGTGAAAGCAAAAAATCCTTTTTCGCCAATGGCAGGTGTTGTAGTGGGAATTTCGAAAAATCCCGTCTTATTGCACATCTAGACTATAAGACAAAGCTACCTACCAAATTTCAGCTCGCTAGGTATTACGGTTTGAGCTGTAGAGCGATGATCAGTCAGTCAGTCAGTCAGTGACTTTGACATTTATATATTAAGATATAAAATACATAGAAAATGAAATTAATAGAACAAAACTTGATCAAGGGCGGTGCAATTGCCAACGGCATTCTCATTCAGTCACTGACGTCCAGTGGGGCTAGGACTTGGATGGGTGACCATTCAAATTCAAACCCTCGTGAGTTTTAGTTTTGAGTAGCTGGTTTGAGAGTTTCCAGAAAATGGAGGGTAAAACCTCCGTCGTGTTAGTAATGCTGTACTACCCACAAAAATGTGAAGAGACCTTGTGCTGCACCACAGAATTCATATTACTATTTTAAGACGCCATTTGAAATTTATTTTTCTAACAGAGATAGTTTTATTAGGATCGTCGTAATATGACCATGCAGTTGAAAGTGACGTTAAACCCAAATAAAAAAAAAGAATTAGGGCCAAATTTATAAACCCAATTGAATTGACAAGTTCCAGTCAGTACTTACATTTCCGCAATTATAAACAATACGGAATATAGACTTGAGTCGACAAAGGTATTAATAATAATAATAAATGCCCGCAGCACGGGTGTATATTTACGAGCCTAGCTCTATTTACAAACAGAAAACAAATAACATCAATATATTACATAAGATTTTTTTTTTTAAAGCTTTATTAGGAGGACAAAGTACAAGTAACACTATAAAATTAAGAAAAGAAAAAAAAAAAAAAAAAAAAAAAAAACAAACAAACAAAATAAATAAGTAAAAAAAAGAAAATAACAATAATGTCCTAACTAAAGGGCGGGGTTATTGTCTGTGGCAATCTCTTCCACCCAACCCTTATTGATTATTGATATTGATTTAACATGTATTGGTTGGTGTACAGGTGACGTCAAGCTTTCAGTTCTCGGTGCCACCGCCGCCCAAGGACATGTTCGGTGCCGTGCCCTTCACCCAGGTGCCACCCTGTGATACCTTCCCTAGCGGGCGGCACTCCCTCGACTCCTACTCTTCCCTGGCCCCCCCGCCTGGCTCCTTGGAGGGCGCCCGTCCCGCGAGCATCAGCAATAGTCTCCCCCACCCGGCGAGCAATAGCCACCCGGCGGCGGCCGCTCTCAGTTTCCCGAGCTACGCCCCGCCCGACAGACGCAGGTCGGAGCCGGTGGCACCAGCGCCGCCCGCGGTGACTAAGCCGGCGGTGGCGCCCAAGCCTGTGTTACCTCACCCCGCCGCGTACCCTGACCGGCACGACAGCCGCCAGGACATCATCTCAGACACCACCGACAGTGACCCGTCCATCCAGGTGAAAGCTCCGAGCAAGCCCAAGTCCAAGCTTTCCGCCCACATCGCCAAGAAGTCTAGCAAGAAAATCAAGGCGATCAATTCCGCGGCGGGTTTCGCCAATCTGAGCTTCGAAGATTTCCCGTCGGATGACGAGACGAGCATGATTCAGTGTGAGACGAGCAAGAAGTGCAAGAGAAAGGCGAATCCGTTCTCTTGAGTAGTCGCTCCCGTTAGGGTGGGCTCCTTGAAACACTACCACTCCCTAACTCACACCTAGTACCTTGAGTGTTGACTCGAGTGAAACACTCCCTAAATCACACTGCTCCCTAACTCACACCTAGTACCTTGAGTGTTGACTCGAGTGAAACACTCCCTAAATCACACTGCTCCCTAACTCACACCTAGTACCTTGAGTGTTCACTCGAGTTAAACTCCCTAAATCACACTACTCCCTAACTCACATCTAATACCTATGCTTAGGAATGTTAACTCAAGTTAAACACTCCCTAAATCACACTACTCCCTAACTCACATCTAATACCTATGCTTAGGAATGTTAACTCAAGTTAAGCACTCCCTAAATCACACTACTACCTAACTCACATCTAATACGTATGCTTAGGAATGTTAACTCAAGTTAAACAGTCCCTAAATCACACTACTCCCTAACTCACATCTAATACGTATGCTTAGGAATGTTAACTCAAGTTAAACACTCCCTAAATCACACTACTCCCTAACTCACATCTAATACGTATGCTTAGGAATGTTAACTCAAGTTAAACACTCCCTAAATCACACTACTCCCTAACTCACATCTAATACCTATGCTTAGGAATGTGTAACTCAAGTTAAACACTCCCTAACTCACATCTAATACCTATGCTTAGGAATGTTAACTCAAGTTCAACACTCCCTAAATCACAATGATCCCTAACACCCTAAATCACTAATCATAGCTCACGAACGGAACAATCTCGAACAAGGGACAATCTTTTATCATCCTTGGCCCTTAATATGTCCTAATTTGGTCCTTAATGATAACTCAAGTTGGTTTACACTTACCTAGACTTATTAAAAGATGAAACGCAATTGATCGCCCAAAAAATCCAACCAACCCGTACACCTAGGTAAACCTCTGTTAACACGTTGAGCGCCGCAGGACCCCATGGGGGCTTTTTCTATACTATCAACTGGTACCTAAACCCACATGGGGGCTTTAAAATATGACTTCAGTTTATGTACACTAAGCCCCTATGGGGGTGTTGTATCAATGTATTTCTTATGAAGGAATTATTGCCGTGGAACAGAGCTATAACGTGATGGTCTTGGTTCTGAGCAATCTTATTAGCTGAGATAGGTGATTTTGAAAATTGACCAATTTTTGCTTGGAACAGACAAAAGTTTACCTCAAAATCATGCGGCGCTCAACGTGTTAAATTATTAACACCCAATTCTATAGTTTCTAATATAATAATTTAATCAGGAACTTGGCCGCCCGGTCAAGTGGTTAAGAGCATTGGTTACTGACCTGGAGTTTGCGGGTTCGAATTCCGACCGGAGCGGAAAACTCTGGCCGAGTTTTTCCGTTTCTGAAATGGCATGGATGTAAAGAGAAAATGCCCCGAAGTAATGCGAAAGCGGTTCCGAGGCACAACTACCTTTAAAAAAGAAAGAAAAAAATCTGGAATTTAACGGACAACTTTATTCGGAATCAAGTGACGAAAGGGCCATTCAGTTCAAGATTTAAATTTTTCACTAGTGAACTATTTAACTGGGGGTATATCTCTGCTCATCTCTTAATCAACAAACCCAATCTATTATAGAAAAGTAGAAATTAGTCAACGCCCTAAAAGAACTCCCTGAAAAGTATTGTTTACCACCTAGCAAGGCAGCTCTTACGTTAAATAACAAATATTATTACTATTTTTAATACTCCTATCAGAAATTATTTTTGTAGTCCATTCCAATTTATTTATAAGAATTTCTGTCGTTTTATTTTTACGATATTGTAAAATATTGTGCTCGTAAACCTGGCTGTTAACCATTCAATGTATCATTTATTATATTAATAGGTAGTGCATTCACCGACCTCAGTAGCTTGATGGATAAGGCGGCGGACTTGTAATCGGAGGTCGGTGGTTCAAGTCCCAAGTAAAGCAAATATTTAGTAAAGCTAGTTTGAGTAGTTGTGATATCACGATAGTGATCAACAAAAATGTGACAACTAAAAAAAACTTAGGTTAATTCATTTTAGTATTTATTAAAATTTAGTTTAAAAAAGCCAGGTTCGATGGGTTAAATACACCAGCTCCCGTTCAGTCACTGAAGTTAAACAACGTCCAACGAGGTTAGGACTTGCATGGGTGACTGTTTCAATTCGCATTGTCGTGATGCTGGCTGTTCCCGGCCTAAGACAGGCTGGGTGAGGTTAATTTAGGTAGCTGGTTTGTGAGATTTTAACGAATGAAGGGTAACAAATGCAAATTCATGAATGCACCCTCAAGTATGGCACATATTTAGTAAGGCGAGTTTAATTAATTGTGATATTTTCACGATTAGGAATCACTCAAATATGGTTTTTTTTTTTAATGAATATTTATTTAAAGAAAGGTCTGTAACATTCAGAGTCCTTGCCCTTAATTTTTGATCTTGAAAAGTAGCTTTGAACATTTTCCTGGCATTTACTCGGTGACTTACAAAACGCTTTGTGGAATCAATGAAAAAAAGTCCTTCTGTATTTATTTGCAATTAAATTGTTAGTATCTTACATGTATTAAATATTAATCTTCGGCATTCCTAGAATGTTCTATCTAAGTCCTTCTCAAAGTATGTATTTTATTTATTATTTAATATATTTTTATTTTATAAAATTCATTTATGTAGGTATGTACAGTTATGAAATATAACAAATCACATTATAATTGATACAACTTTGGTCTTTTATTCTTTGGTTTGACTTCATGAGAGAAATTTGTTGACTTAATTTTTTTTTTTAAATATTGTAAATAACATAAGAACAGCCTCCGTGTCGAAATGATTGTGACTACTGCCCGTAGTGCAGAGATCCCGAGTTCGATTCCCGGTTGGGGCAGACTTTTCGAAGAAAATTCTGTTGCATCCAAACTATTCCACTCCGTCACACTGTTCAATTCCTTCACACTATTCGTCCCATTCACACTCCTATTCATCCCACTATTCCATTCCATAATACTTTCGCACTATTCAATGCCTTAACACTTTTTTATTCTTTTTTTTTCTAATTTGGGGTTAACGTCGCTTTCAACTGCATGGTCATATCACGACGGGGGTGTTACCCTCCATTCGAAGGAAACTCACAAACCCGCTACCCACATTAACCTCACCCAGCCTGGGTTGTCCCGGAATGCTAATATCACAAAGTCTTCACCTCGCCAAACGTGGCTTAACTTCGGTGATCTTACGAGAATTGGTGCATTCAACACGCCCAACATCAGTTATGATTCGTGGGGAAAAATTCTTCCCATCTAAATGGCAGTCTCAGTCCCAATAACTTTAGGTTTGCCCGCCCCGTTAAAATGAATCATTCCCATCATACTCTTAGTCCTCGTCACACTCTTTTCCTTCACACTATTCGTCCCATTCACACTCTCATTCGTCCCAACATTCCACTCCGTCACACTGTTCAAATCCTTCACACTATTCGTCCCACTCACATTCTTATTTGTCCAACTCACACTCTGACTCGACCCACTATTCAATTCCTTCACACTCTTCGCTCCATTCACACTCTTATTCGTCCCACTCACATTCCACTCCTTCACACCTTTCTTCCCCCGCCTCTTTCTCGCCAGCAGGGTGTTGTAGCCAAGCAGCACCAGCCACACGAGGAGATGGGCCCACCCCGCGATGATGGCGCCCCCCAGGAGGAAAGGGGTGTTGATGGGCGCCCCTCTGGGGTCCCGGCGGGGGGTGTTGGGCGCTGTGTAGTCCATGAGATCCAGCACTGAATCGCAGGAGAGGCGCTCGTAAACGAGGCTGACCAGGTTGCCGCTCGCCTGAAATAATAATAATAATAAAACATCATTTTGCATCATCAATAAACATCAATAATAATAATTGTCTGTCCCGGTAGCTCAGTGGTAAAGGCGGCACTCTGTGAATGCACAAAAAAAAAAAAACACTCGCAACTCTCTTCCTTTCAGACCACAGTTTGTCCGCCCAAAATACCTCCAAAATTCTCCCTTAATTATTATAATAATATCGCCTTATTTATACTGCCCGATTAGGACTATTAAAGTCCCATTATTCCAGCAGGAAGCCCAAGACATATTATTATCTGGTAAAAATCCCAAATGGGAGGATAACATGTCCCGGCCGGGTTTCGAACCCACGACCTCTGCAATCTTTGGATTCACAGAGTACCACTGAGCTACCGGGACAATAACACTCTTTAGTGGAAGATAACGATAAGGCGAGGTTAATGCTCAAAGCCTTTTCTACCACCTAACCCTCAGAGTCTTATTATTATGTGGTCACGAACTCAAATTAATGAGGAAGAATTGATGTACTGGGTGAGATTCGAACCAACGGATCCCTACGCTACCTGGATTACCAGACTAGCGCCTTAACCACATGACTACCAGTGCACGTAAAGGCGGCACTCTGTGAATCCAGAGATTCCAGAGGTCGTGGGTTCGAAACCCAACCGGGACATGACAAGTTATCCTCCCATTTGGAATTTTTACCACATAATAATACGGCTTACTGCTAGAATAATGGGGCTTAATAGTCCTTATCAGGTAGTATAAATAAGGCGATATTATTATTAAAAGAAAAATCTTGTCAGAAGAAATGTAAGCGTCAAACTATACCAAGCCTTTATTACCGTTGTTGTTGTAGCCAGCTTGTCTACACCTGGAGGGGTGAGTGATGGTCTCCAGCCAACTTTATTTCAAAGTTGGCTCGTCCTGAACCACATATTTCCATGTGCGATCAACCATCATGAGGACTTGAACTTTTCTTTATAAGCCATTAAACCCTCAGGAAACTGCAAGCTAGCCTGTCTTGTAAGGGTTGGCTAGTCTGTTCTCTGTTTATAGTCCTCTAGCGGCACACTGGTCTTCTCCCTGTTTAACGTCCCCCAGCCAGACTATGTTACCGTCGTCGTCTATGTTGCTTTGTAGCCCATAGATTCACGTATTACCTTTATTTTACATGTATAATTATGAATGCCAGTTTCGGTGGTGTAACGGTTGTGACTACTGTCCGTAGTCCAGAGATCCTAAGTTCAATCCCCGGTCGGAGCGGATTTTTCACACAGAAAATTCTGTTCCCTCCGTACAGGTGAAGCAGGCATTTCCGGCCTTACCCAGGCTGGGTGAGCTTAATGTGGGTAGCTGGTACGATTCCCAGCGAATGGAAGGTAAAACCCCTGTCCTAATCCAGGATGTTAAATGAAATATAATCGTTGGCGTTAGGAAGGGCATCCAGCAGTAAAAAAGTGCCAAAACCAACCAACCTCAACGATGATGTTGAACAACGTCGACCCTGCTTAAGCAGGATAAGACAAAGTAAAAGAAGAAGAATTATGAATGTATCGATAAAGTGGAATCTTTAATAATCTAGTGGAAATTATGTTTACTAAGAGAATGCCGAAGGTATTATTACCACCCTTGATCATACCTTTTTTTTCTTTTTTTTTTAATGATATTTATTTACAGAGGAGACTTAACAATCAGAGTCCTTGCTCGATCATACCTTTATTTATTGTACCTATATATTGTACCGACCTCAGTAGCTTGATCGACAAGGTGGCGGACTTGTAACCTGGAGGTCGGTGGTTCAAGTCCCGGTTTCAGCGTAGATTTAGTAAAGCGAGTTTGACTACTTGTGATATCACGAAAGAGATGAACAACAATATGATATCTTTATTGTAACTTTCTATAAAAATTGTACATGAAGTTTGTTCGAAACTGTTCATAAAAAGTACGTTTAGTCGCCGCGACGCGCCAGGGTAGAAATAAGGTAAGTTTGTTTTTTGTAAAATCAAAAAAAAAATTCTAAAAATTTTCCCGTAAAATTTTTTCTCCTTAAAAAAAAGATTTACCTTCAAAGTCCTAGCCGCTGTCTTCCTATACTCGGAGCAGGTTTTGTAGTACCCCTCAGTAGACATGTAGGCGGTACAGAGGAGCAGCACTGAAACCAGGCCTGAGGTCAGAGCGATGGGGGTCAGACAAGGGTCCACATCACGGTCCTCCGTGCGTACGCCCCTGAGGGAAAAGCCAATTAGTTTCCGTCAATAATAGTAACACCTTTTAATGGAAGGTAACCACCAGGCGAGGACTAAAATAACGCATCATGCACAACTAAAATAACTAAAGGTATAACCACCACAACTAAAATCGTACTTCTGTCAACAATATCTTCAATCTGATCCTTTCTCACGAATCCAAATACTTCCCACTTCTCGTTTTTTTGGCATTTTTTTAAATTTAAATTAGTATGTTTAATTTTTTTTCATGTCTTCACCATTTTTAAAATTTTAATCTGTTCTCTAGATATTTCGAGTTGCTCCTTTGTTTGGCGGACCCTGTATATCACGATGTGATTAACACTTGTGGCGCCAAGTTCCGGCCCAAAACAATGTACGGCAATGCCTCATTGTGTAGAGTAGTGTAAGGAAAAATAAATATAGGGCCATGCCTCGGGCAGTAACTAGGGTGAATCCGATTAACACAAATATTAGATTTAATATTCATCATCATAGAATGGCGTCATCGTGAACGATGATAGCCAGACAGTGGAGGAATGACTCGACACTTCTACCACTGTCTTTACAAGGAGGCTAATAATTGACAAGGGCCCCCAGAACCAAGCCAATGCTGAATGCTGGTCTACTCCTCTGTTTATAGTCCCCCAGCCAGACTGCTGGTCTACTCTCTGTTTATAGTCCCCCAGCCAGACTGCTGGTCTACTCCCTGTTTATAGTCCCCCAGCCAGACTGCTGGTCTACTCCCTGTTTATAGTCCCCCAGCCAGACTGCTGGTCTACTCCCTGTTTATAGTCCCCCAGCCAGACTGCTGGTCTACTCCCTGTTTATAGTCCCGCAGCCAGACTACTGGTCTACTCCCTGCTTATAGTCTCCCAGCCAGACTACTGGTCTACTCCCTGTTTATAGTCTCCCAGCCAGACTGCTGGTCTACTCCCTGTTTATAGTCCCCCAGCCAGACAGTTTTATATCAAGTCTTATTATTATTATACAACTCTTTATTAGATACAAAAGGACATTATGTACATACAAATAATAATTTTAACAGTGAAAAAATGAAAAAAAAACAATATATACAATAAAAATGAAAAATAATAGAAAATATTTGAAAACATATGTCCTAACTAAAGGGCGGGTTTATTGCCTATGGCAATCTCTTCCACCCAACCCTTAAAACGCCAAGTGCTGAACGCGTTCTTCACTCACCTGTTAGCGGGAACATAGCGTCTACCAGCAGTGGCTCGCGACCGACGCGTCTCATCTCTCACCGAGCGGGCACAGTAGTAGCACGCCAGAGCGAACGCCCCCAGAGCCACCCCTAGCTGGGCGTAGCTGACGAAGGCACACAGGCGAATGTCCGCCCCGGCGACCACATTGGAGGTAGCGGACACGTAGAGAATACACCCGCAGTCGGGCGCATTGTAGCACGTGTCCAAGGTCGAGTGCCAGTGCGACCTTAAAACAATAATTAAATAATGAAAGAAAAATGAAAAAAGATATTCGAGATTATTTATTGGAAAATAATGATTTATAAATAAAAACAGATACATATAATATCTTAAAATAAACTGTTTAAAAAAACACTTATTCAACACAAAGAAAAGAAAGAAAGAGAAAAAAACAACAACAACAAAAGAAAAAAAATAGAAGAAAGAGAATGGAAACAAAGAGGAGAGAAGATGAAGATTGAAAATTGCTGAGATAAAGTTCCCGAAAAGTACACAAGTACTTCATGGGAACAAAAAAAAAAATGTATATAAAAAAGATAAAAAAATAAAGATCAAAAGATCATTATTATTACCAGACGAGAGAGAAGAGAATGCAGGAGACCAGCCCGAGGGCGGAGCTTAGCACGTAGCAGGAGATCAGGTACTTGTGGGCGTGGTCCAGAAGGGGCGTGGCATCCGGGAGGTGTTTCATGGCCGCCACTTCATGGTTCGAAACACGGGTGGAAGGTCTTTGCGTGTACGAAATTCGGTGTTTTCAAACACGAACTAGGTACATCCAGGTAGATAAGTTGAGTAAATAATTTAAAATGGTGTTTGAACTTTAACTATAGGTATATATGAACCCTAAAAGATGTTTTTTTTTTTTAACGCTTACTATTCAGGTAGTTAATGTATATTTTTTTTAATAATGTATAATATTTTAGTTTTTTTTTTTAACAATATTTGTGGCTCTCTCCCTAAGGAGTTCTTCTAAGGTAATTTTATAAAACGTTGAATTATAAAAAGTGAGTATTTTATAAGTTTTTTGTAGCACGTGTCCAAGGTCGAGTGCCAGTGCGACCAGACCAGAGAGAAGAGAATGCAGGACACCAGCCCGAGGGCGGAGCTTAGCACGTAGCAGTAGATCAGGTACTTGTGGGCGTGGTCCAGAAGGGGCGTGGCGTCCGGGAGGTGTTTCATGGTTCTCGAAACACGGGTGGAAGGTGTTTGCGTGTACGAAATTCGGTGTTTTCAAACACTAACTAGGTACGTACAGGTAGATAATTTGATTAGGTAATTTAAAATGGTGTTTGAACTTTGACTATAGGTATATATGAACCCTAAAAGATGGTTTTTTTTTAACGCTTACTATTCAGGTAGTTAATGTATATTTATTTTAGTTTTTTTTACAATTTTTGTGACTCTCTTCCTAAGGAGTTCTTCTAAGGTAATTTTATAGAACGTTGAATTATAAAAAGTGAGTAGGTATTTTATAAGTTTTTTTTTTATTTAATATTCGTATTTAAAAAAGTGTTCCCTAATTACTGTAAAAAATCACAAATAGTGCCAGTGCGACCAGACGAGGGAAAAGAGAATGCAGGAGACCAGCCCGAGGGCGGAGCTTAGCACGTAGCAGCAGATCAGGTACTTGTGGGCGTGGTCCAGAAGGGGCGTGGCGTCCGGGAGGTGTTTCATGGCCACTTCATGGTTCTCGAAACACGGGTGGAAGGTCTTTGTGTACGAAATTATTATTATTAAACATGTTGGATCAAGTTTTATTTACAATAAAGTAGGTACATAGAAAATTTACATAGAAATTAAAATAAAACAAAACTTGATCAAGGGCGGTGCTAATGCCAACGGTATTCTCTTCCAAATTCGATGTTTTCAAATACTAACTAGATACATACAGGTAGATAATTTGATTAAATAATTTAAAATGGTGTTTCAACTTTGACTATAGGTATATATGAACCCTAAAAGATGGTTTTTTTAACGGTTACTATTCAGGTAGTTAATGTATATTTTTTTAATAATGTATATTTATTTTAGTTTTTTTTTTACAATTTTTGTGGCTCTCTCCCTAAGGAGTTCTTCTAAGGTAATTTTATAAAACGTTGAATTATAAAAAGTGAGTATTTTATAAGTTTTTTTTTAATATTCGTATAAAAAAGTGTTCCCTAATTACTGTAAAAAACCTTTGTAAAAAATCACAAATAGCTCGCAAATAACTATCTTCTACTATTCTAAATTTGTTAATTTAGCAAAAAATAAAAAGTACACCGTTTAGATGAAAAAAAAAAAAACACGCATGATTTTTATTCAATACGCGAAATCGATGGAGAGCGATTAAAATAAAATTCGATAGGTAGCGAAGTACCTAAATTAAAGAATCGTTTAACTCTCATTGACAATCAGAACGATTTTCAATGACAATCATGTTGGGAGGCATGTGTTTAATGATCTAATAAACAACACAGTCATGTTGTTGAACTTGGGTGCACCTAAAAAAGTGGTACCTACCTACCTACCTACCCACCGCATTTCTAACATACCTATTCATATGTACGTGTAGGTTATAGGCAGGCGCGGTCGGTGCTAAGGAGATGCGGAACTGCAGCACCCTCAGACACAAAAGAAAAAGAGAGGATTTTCTGAAGTCCTAGATCTAACACAATGAAAATTATGACACATTTCTAGA
>CM044960.1:650592-686824 GCA_024516035.1 Bactericera cockerelli
CATAACGCTATAAGCTACGGCGGGACCTACAGAGAAACCATTGACTGGCCCTTGTAAGGCCCATAGCTGCGGCCCTGAATATTGTAATGTGCTCAGATCAAGGGAATGATAAGGGATTACAACTAAGATTATACCCAGAAAGTTTCATCTCGGTCGGCCGTATGGTATGCTCGTACAGAAAACATTGACCAGATGGGAGGGACCTCAAAAATCTGCCCCTGTTGTTTGTGAAGATCTGAATTTTTTTACACAAACTTATATACAGTGCTGCTATATTCCTGCAAAAAATTATAACGCTATAAGCTACGGCGGGACCTACAGAGAAACCATTGACTGGCCCTTGTAAGGCCCATAGCTGCGGCACTGAATATTAAAATGTGCTCAGATCAAGGGAATCATAAAGAATTACAACAAAGATAATACCCAAAAAGTTTTATCTCGGTCGGCCGTATGGTATGCTCGTACAGAAAACTTTGACCAGATGGGAGGGACCTCAAAAATCTGCCCCTGTTGTTTGTTAAGGTCTGAATTTTTTTATACAAACTTATATACAGTGCTGCTATATTCATGCAAAAAATCAATACGCTATAAGCTACGGCGGGACCTACAGAGAAACCATTGACTGGCCCTTGTAAGGCCCACAGCTGCGGCCCTGAATATTGTAATGTGCTCAGATCAAGGGAATCATAAGGGATTACAACTAAGATTATACCCAGAAAGTTTTATCTCGGTCGGCCGTATGGTATGCTCGTACAGAAAACATTGACCAGATGGGAGGGACCTAAAAAATCTGCCCCTGTTGTTTGTGAAGATCTGAATTTTTTTACACAAACTTATATACAGTGCTGCTATATTCCTGCAAAAAATTATAACGCTATATGCTACGGCGGGACCTACAGAGAAACCATTGACTGGCCCTTGTAAGGCCCATAGCTGCGGCACTGAATATTAAAATGTGCTCAGATCAAGGGAATCATAAGGGATTTCAACTAAGATTATACCCAGAAAGTTTCATCTCGGTCGGCCGTATGATATGCTCGTACGGAAAACTTTGACCAGATGGGAGTGACCTCAAAAATCTGCCCCTGTTGTTTGTTAAGATCTGAATTTTTTTACACAAACTTTTATACAGTGCTGCTATATTCATGCAAAAAATTATAACGCTATAATCTACGGCGTGACCTTCAGAGAAACCATTTATTTACCCTAGTAAAGCCCATAACTGCGGCCCTGAATATTCTATATGCTCAGATCAAGGGAATCATAAGAGATATCAACAATGATAATACCCAGAAAGTTTCATCTCGGTCATCTTTGAGGTCCGTGAAGATAGCACCCGACATTGTACCACCTACCATAATAATGTACTAATTGTGTACTGTTAGGAACAACAAACCCCGAATTTTGTACTCGAACCGTAACCCCAGGAGAGCGGTTGAAACATGTCGGTAGCTAACTTCACGCTAGCACCCGACATTGAAGCTAGAATTTTGTACCACCTACCATAATAATGTACTAATTTTGTACTGTTAGGAACAACAAACCTCGAATTTTGTACTCCAACCGTAACCCCAGGAGAGAGGTTGGAACATGTCGGGTGCTAACTTCACGATTTTAACCGATGGAGCTAGAATATTGTACCGCATACCAAAATAATCTTTGAATTATGTACTCCCAGGAACAACAAACCCCGAATTTTGTACTCCAACCGTAACGCCAGGAGAGAGGTTTTAACATCGAAAAACCCACCCCCCGCCTCGCCTATTGAAACGCAAATCAGATGTAGAACTGTATGGAACCCCGTGCCTCTCTCATTGCAACGAAGCGATTGGAGCAGAGGTGCGGGGGGACTCCACGTTGTTCTCATGAATTAAACCATAGGTTCTCAAACGGTGGTACTCGGGGCAGTTTCAGATGGTACGGGAAGCCATTTTCACTTGTACACAAAATATGATAAAATTTTGACCGTACACAAAGACCGTGAAAGATAATATATGTTTAACACTAGTAGTTAAGTTGATTTTTTGATGAAAATAAATATCAAGTCTCCACAAAAAAATAATAAAAGCCCTACTACCCTTTGTTACCACATAATTATATGTGCGAATCTGGCTTTTCATGTTGTATTTGTAAATCACAAATATAGGAGTAAGTTAGAAGTGTCCTCTGACATTCGCGTTAAAATGAGTAACATTCAACCTGATTAGACCGACCTCAGTAGTTTAATCGATAGGGCGGCGGACTTGTTACCTGGAGGTCGGTGGTTCAAGTCCCGGTTTCAGCGTAGATTTAGTAAAGCGAGTTTGAGTAGTTATGACATCACGAAAGTGATTAACACAAGTATGATAGCTAATAAAGTAACATTCAGCCTGATATTGATACAATTGTTTCTGAGAAGAGTAGGTATATAATAAATGTAATCTCACAGAATTTAGATAGGTAGACCTTTCCATTTTTTTTTTTTGTCGCAGATAATTCAGATGCAGGCGTTGCTGACGAAGATAAACAATCGTTTATTGATGTGACGTTTATATTACGCTCACATTTCTTTGGTAGGTATGTACCTACCTTATTTATTTTTTACCTTCAGCTTCTTTGTGGAATTGTGTTAAGTATGATATTATGTAATAAGTTATCATATTTGTGCTATTCACTTTCGTGATGTCACAACTACTCAAACTCGCTTTACTCAATCTATGCTGAAACCGGGACTTGAACCACTGACCTCCGGGTTACAAGACCGCCGCCTTATCGGTAATAACATAATGTCATACTCTATATACCTATTACTGTTTACTTTTATAATAAATCATAATCGCTTCTGAAATTTTCAATTTTATATTTTCCTTTTTCCTAACAAACGGAACACTGTGAACTCAGATTTTCCAAACGTCGTGGGTTCGAATCCAAGTGAGGACATGACAAATACCTTCTGTTTGGAATTCTTATCACATGATCTTGGCTTGCTGCTGGGAAAATGAGACTTTAATAGTTCTAATTCGGCAGTATAAACAAGTCGATATTATTATTATTATTTATATAATTACATGCTATGATTAAGTAGTAGTCAAGGTGGCAGAGTGAGTTAGCGCGCTAGGCCAATACGCACGGTGACCTGGGTTCGATTCCCAGCGAGGTAGGATTTTTTCTGCTCTGTACTTAGATGTTCGGGGTCCACTCATATATATTACCTCGTGAGGAAAAATATGATTTTTTGTATGAATAGCAGCACTGTATATAAGTTTGTGTAAAAAAATTCAGAACTTCACAAACAACAGGGGCAGATTTTTGAGGTCCCTCCCATCTGGTCAATGTTTTCTGTACGAGCATAAAAAACGGCCGACCATGATGAAACTTGGTGGGTATGATCTTTGTTGTAATCCCTTATGATTCCCTTGATCTGAGTACTTTACAACATTCAGGGCCGCAGCTATGGGCCTTACAAGGGCCAGTCAATGGCTTCTCTGTAGGGCACGCCGTAGCTTATAGCGTTATGAATTTTTGCATGAATATAGCAGCACTGTATATAAGTTTGTGTAAAAAAATTCAGAACTTCACAAACAACAGGGGCAGATTTTTGAGGTCCCTCCCATCTGGTCAATGTTTTCTGTACGAGCATACCATACGGCC
This sequence comes from Bactericera cockerelli, assembly GCA_024516035.1. Taxonomy (NCBI): domain Eukaryota; kingdom Metazoa; phylum Arthropoda; class Insecta; order Hemiptera; family Triozidae; genus Bactericera; species Bactericera cockerelli. Next base: position 654,223 of record CM044960.1, read on the forward strand.
GACCGAGATGAAACTTTCTGGGTATAATCTTAGTTGTAATCCCTTATGATTCCCTTGATCTGAGCACATTACAATATTCAGGGCCGCAGCTATGGGCCTTACAAGGGCCAGTCAATGGTTTCTCTGTAGGTCCCGCCGTAGCTTAGAGCGTTATGATTTTTTGCATGAATATAGCAGCACTATATATAAGTTTGTGTAAAAAAATTCAGATCTTCACAAACAACAGGGGCAGATTTTTGAGGTCCCTCCCATCTGGTCAAAGTTTTCTGTACGAGCATACCATACGGCCGACCGAGATGAAACTTTCTGGGTATAATCTTAGTTGTAATCCCTTATGATTCCCTTGATCTGAGCACATAACAATATTCAGGGCCGCAGCTATGGGCCTTACAAGGGCGAGTCAATGGTTTCTCTGTAGGTCCCGCCGTAGCTTATAGCGTTATGATTTTTTGCATGAATATAGCAGCACTGTATATAAAATTGTGTAAAAAAATTCAGATCTTCACAAACAACAGGGGCAGATTTTTGAGGTCCCTCCCATCTGGTCAATGTTTTCTGTACGAGCATACCATACGGCCGACCGAGATGAAACTTTCTGGGTATAATCTTAGTTGTAATCCCTTATGATTCCCTTGATCTGAGCACATTACAATATTCAGGGCCGCAGCTATGGGCCTTACAAGGGCCAATCAATGGTTTCTCTGTAGGTCCCGCCGTAGCTTATAGCGTTATGATTTTTTGCATGAATATAGCAGCACTGTATATAAGTTTGTGTAAAAAAATTCAGAACTTCACAAATAACAGGGGCAGATTTTTGAGGTCCCTCCCATCTGGTCAATGTTTTTTGTACGAGCATACCATACGGCCGACCGAGATGAAACTTTCTGGGTATAATCTTAGTTGTAATCCCTTATGATTCCCTTGATCTGAGTACTTTACAACATTCAGGGCCGCAGCTATGGACCTTACAAGGGCCAGTCAATGGCTTCTCTGTAGGTCACGCCGTAGCTTATAGCGTTATAATTTTTTGTATAAATATAGCAGCACTGTATATAAGTTTGTGTAAAAAAATTCAGATCTTCACAAACAACAGGGGCAGATTTTTGAGGTCCCTCCCATCTGGTCAAAGTTTTCTGTACGAGCATACCATACGGCCGACCGAGATGAAACTTTCTGGGTATTATCTTTGTTGTAGTTCTTTATGATTCCCTTGTTTTGAGCACATTACAATATTCAGGGCCGCAGTTATGGGGCTTACAAGGGCAAATCAATGATTACCCTGTAGGTCTCGCCGTAGCTTATAGCGTTTTGTTTTTTTTTGCCGTAGAATTTCAATTTTTTGTAGGAATATAGCAGTATTGTAGGAAAGCATACCTGAGATATTTCAGCACTTCACTTATACCAGGAGCAGAGATAAGGGGTGTTCCCATCTGTTCACAGTTTTCTGTACGAGCATATCATACGACCGACCGAATTCTGTTTTTTTTTATCTTTAAAAGATGAGTTTTATCACAGCCTTTTTTTGTCTTAGCCATGAAACAGGAGCTACTGTTGACGCTTGTGGTCTATGGGTTAGCCTACCTATCCCGTAGTATGCTTCCCCCTGATGGGCGAGAAGTGACACAATACTTCCCATTTAGGTGCTGGGTCAACTTGGTCAACTGTAACCAAATTTTTAATACAATTTTTTGTCGGCGCGGGGGTTCGAACCCAGGTCCTTCCGCATGACAAGTGAGTACTTAATGCTTAACCACTGAGCTACCCGTGCGCTTCATTTAATGGCCATTCAACGTTTTCTGTGTAGGTCCCGCCGCGTCGTAAGCTTTAGTGTTCTAATTTTTCGTATAAATATAGCAGTAATGTAAATAAGCTTACCTGAGAAATTTTAGAGATTTACCATTATCAGGGGGAGAGATATATTATGAGATCGCTCCCATCCGGTCAATGTTTTCTATCAATTTACAATGATACAACTCTTGTCTACAAGGGTTAAGTAGGGGAAGTGAAGATGTAAACAATACAAATATATAGAAATAACAGAATACCATCATATACATAACATTCGAGTCAACGTTTTTCGAAAGAAATTTTATACGAAAAACCCGGACCCATGTATTCCTTATGGCGGGTCAAAGTTTTTCAATCGAGTCAATCTTTTTAGTCGGGTCCGGGTTTTAGTATCGCCCGTTGAAAGCGACGTTAAACCCAAATTAGAAAAAAAAAGTGTTAAGGCATTATTTTGATAGTGCGAAAGTATTATGGAATGAAATAGTGGGATGAATAGGAGTGTGAATGGGACGAATAGTGTGAAGGAATTGAACAGTGTGACGGAGTGGAATAGTTTGGATGCAACAGAATTTTCTTCGAAAAGTCTGCCCGAACCGGTAATCGAACTCGGGATCTCTGCACTACGGGCAGTAGTCACAATCATTTCGACACGGAGGCTGTTCTTATGTTATTTACAATATTAAAAAAAAAAATTAAGTCAACAAATTTCTCTCATGAAGTCAAACCAAAGAATAAAAGACCAAAGTTGTATCAATTATAATGTGATTTGTTATATTTCATAACTGTACATACCTACATAAATAAATTTTGTAAAATAAAAATATATTAAATATTAAATAAAATACATACTTTGAGAAGGACTTAGATAGAACATTCTAGGAATGCCGAAGATTAATATTTAATACATGTAAGATACTAACAATTTAATTGCAAATAAATACAGAAGGAATTTTTTTCACTGATTCTACAAAGCGTTTTATAATTCACCGAGTAAATGCCAGAGAAATGTTCAAAGCTACTTTTCAAGATGAAAAATTTATCATATTTGTGTGATTCCTAATCGTGATAATATCACAATTAATTAAACTCGCTTTACTAAATATGTGCCAATTGTGCCATACTTGAGGGTGGGTTCATGAATTTGCATTCGTTACCCTTCATTCGTTAAAATCTCACAAACCAGCTGGTTTGTGAGATTAAATAAACCTCACCCAGCCTGTCTTAGGCCGGGAATCACGAGAATTCGAATTGAAACGGTCACCCATGCAAGTCCTAACCTCGTTGGACGTTGTTTAACTTCAGTGACTGAACGGGAGCTGGTGTATTTAACCCATCGAACCTGGCTTTTTTAACACGTTCGTTACCGAACGGCCATATGTGGATGTTTTTGTATTTTTCTGTGGGACCAAAACACACATATGGCTGTTATCAAAATTTTAACAAGGGACCGGACAACCATATATGGCCTTTTTGAGGTAGGTTGTTAGTATTAGAACAGATATAGGATCGATTCTTGTACAAATACGATCCGAAATATGCAAAAAAAAATAATTTTGGTACCCGGGATGCAACAGCGACTTTACCGCCTGGTCCCTACGTAAAACTTGAAAAAATTGGCTTGGTAACGAACGTGTTAAACTAAATTTTAATAAATACTAAAAATGATTTAACCCAAGTTTTTTTTTAGTTGTCATATTTTTGTTGATGACTATCGTGATATCACAACTACTCAAACTAGCTTTACTAAATATTTGCTTTACTTGGGACTTGAACCACCGACCTCCCATTACAAGTCCGCCGCCTTATCCATCAAGCTACTGAGGTCGGTGAATGCACTACCTATTAATATTATAAAAGGATACATTGAATGGTTAACAGCCAGGTTTACGAGCACAATATTTTACAATATCCTAAAAATAAAACGACAGAGGAGCAAGGACTCTGATTGTTAAGCCTCCTCTGTAAATAAATATCATTTAAAAAAATAAATGAAAAGACAGAAATTCTTATCAATAAACTGGAATGGACTACAAAAATAATTTCTGATAGGAGTATTAAAAATAGTAATAATATTTGTTATTTAACGTAAGAGCTGCCTTGCTAGGTGGTAAACAATACTTTTCAGGGAGTTCTTTTACTTAATTTCTACTTTTCAGAACTATAATAGATTAGGTTTGTTGATTAAGAGATGAGCAGAGATATACCCCCAGTGAAATAGTTCGCTAATGAAAAATTTAAATCTTGAACCTATTCGTCATTTGATTCCGAATAAAGTTGCGTTAAATTCCAGATTTTTTTCTTTCTTTTTTAAAGGTAGTTGTGCCTCCGAACCGCTTTCGCATTACTTCGGGGCACTTTAACTTTACATCCATGCCATTTTAGAAACGGAAAAACTCGGTCAGAGTTTTCCGCTACGGTCGGAATTCGAACCCGGAACCTCCGGGTCAGCAACCAATGCTCTTAACCTCTTGACCGGACGGCCAAGTGCCTGATTAAATTATTATATTAGAAACTATAGAATTGGGTGTTAATGTTTTGAAATAGGTTTACCTAGGTGTACGGGTTGATTGGGTTTTTTTTTTTGGCGATCAATTGCGTTTCATCTTTTAATAAGTCTAGGTAAATGTAAACCAACTTGAGTTATCATTAAGGGCCAAACTAGGACATGTTAAGGGCCAAGGATGATAAAAGATTGTCCCTTGTTCGAGATTGTTCCGTTCGTGAGCTACAATTAGTGATTTAGGGAGTGTTTAACTTGAGTTAACATTCCTAAGCATAGGTATTAGATGTGATTTAGGGAGTGTTTAATTTCAGTCAACCCTCCCAAGAATAGGTACTAAGGGTGAGTTAGGGAGTAGTGTGATTTAGGGAATGTTTAACTTGTGTTAACATTCCTAAGCATAGGTATTAGGTGTGAGTTAGGGAGCATTGTGATTTAGGGAGTGTTTAACTTGAGTTAACATTCGTAAGCTTAGGTATTAGATGAGAGTTAGAGAGTAGTGTCATTTAGGGAGTGTTTAACTTGAGTTAACATTCCTATACATAGGTATTAGATGTGAGTTAGGGAGCAGTGTGATTTAGGGAGTGTTTAACTTGAGTTAACATTCCTAAGCATAGGTATTAGATGTGAGTTAGCGAGTAGTGTGATTTAGGGAGTGTTTAACTCGAGTCAACACTCAAGGTACTAGGTGTGAGTTAGGGAGCAGTGTGATTTAGGGAGTGTTTCATTTGAGTCAACACTCCAGGTACTAGGTGTGAGTTAGGGAGCAGTGTGATTTAGGGAGTGTTTCATTTGAGTCAACACTCCAGGTACTAGGTGTGAGTTAGGGAGTGGTAGTGTTTCAAGGAGCCCACCCTCACCGGGGCGACTACTCAAGAGAACGGATTCGCCTTTCTCTTGCACTTCTTGCTCGTCTCACACTGAATCATGCTCGTCTCATCGTCCGACGGGAAATCTTCGAAGCTCAGATTGGCAAACCCGGCCGCGGAATTGATCGCCTTGATTTTCTTGCTAGACTTCTTGGCGATGTGGGCGGAAAGCTTGGACTTGGGCTTGCTCGGAGCTTTCACCTGGATGGACGGGTCACTGTCTGTGGTATCCGAGATGATGTCCTGGCGGCTGTCGTGCCGGTCAGGGTACGCGGCGGGGTGAGGTAACACAGGCTTGGGCGCCACCGCCGGCTTAGTCACCGCGGGCGGCGCTGGTGCCACCGGCTCCGAGCTGCGTCTGTCGGGCGGGGCGTAGCTCGGGAAACTGAGAGCGGCCGCCGCCGGGTGGCTATTGCTCGCCGGGTGGGGGAGACTATTGCTGATGCTCGCGGGACGGGCGCCCTCCAAGGAGCCAGGCGGGGGGGCCAGGGAGGAGTAGGAGTCGAGGGAGTGCCGCCCGCTAGGGAAGGTATCACAGGGTGGCACCTGGGTGAAGGGCACGGCACCGAACATGTCCTTGGGCGGTGGTGGCACCGAGAACTGAAAGCTTGACGTCACCTGTAGACCAACCAGTACATGTTGAATCAATATACCTCTAAGGATTGTGCAATCTTATGTAATATATTGATGTTATTTGTTTTCTGTTTGTAAATAGAGCTAGGCTCGTAAATATACACCCGTGCTGCGGGCATTTATTATTATTAATACCTTTGTCGACTCAAGTCTACATTGCGTATTGATTATAATTGCGGAAATCTAAGTACTGACTGGAACTTGAGAATCCAATTGGGTCTTTAAATTTGGCCCTAATTCTCTTTTTTTTAATTGGGGTTTAACGTCGCTTTCAACTGCATGGTCAATTGGTCATATTACGACGACCCTAAAAAAATTATCTATGTTAGAAAAGTAAATATCAAATGGCGTCTTAAAATAGTAGTATGAATTATGTGGTGCAGCACAAGGTCTCTTCACATTTTTGTGTAGCACAGCATAAACAAACACGACGGAGGTTTCACCCTCCATTTTCTGGAAACTCTCAAACCAGCTACTCAAAATAAAAACTCACGAGGGTTTGAATTTGAATGGTCACCCATCCACGTCCTAGCCTCACTGGACGTCAGTGACTGCATGAGGGTGTATTTAACGTGCCACAGACGCTGGCTAAAATTTAGAGAGAGAGAGAGAGACAATAAAATAAATATATTTTAAAAGACTGCTCTCATAATAGAGAGTTGCCAATAGACACAGTATATCCATCAATAATCCAAGATTACATATTTTTTCTTCTTATTATTGATATTTTTTTCCCTTTCTTTTCTTCATTTTTTTCTGTTACCTTGCTCTGGGGTGTGTCCTCGCTATCGAACGGATTGCCGGAAGACTGGCGGAACCACTGGGCGCCCTTGCTCCACTCCCCCGCCACCAGGGGCGTCACACTGGCCAGGCTAGACCCACTGGGCGGGCCCAGGGCCTCCCGAGCCCCGCCCCTCGGGTCAAAGTCCTCACTGCTGTTCGTATCCAGATCTAGAAGTTTCTCCTCCGGGGTAATGGCCACGAGTAGAGGGGGCGAGGGACTTTTCGCTGCCGGCGAGGAGGAGGGAAAAAGGGATTTTTTCGGACTGGTCACGAGGGATTTTGGCGCGTGGGATTTTGTCGCGAGGGATTTTGTCGCGTGGGATTTTTTCCCTTTTGGTCGCGGGAAGGGGGCCAGGGCGAATACGTCCGAGTCGGGGGTGTCGATGTCGATAAGGAGAGGGGGGGAGGTGGGGTCCTCTTCCCCCCCCTCGTCCAGCTCGTCATCCGCCAGGAGGGGCCGCTCGCCGTAGCTGTGACCCACGAACAGCAGGTCTACTTCGGCGCTCTCGGGTACCGTGGCCACTGGAACAAAGTATAAAAGCGAACATTAGTATTGTGGCTTTCAATTGTAATTTTTGTAAAAAATGTTATGTTCTTAAAAAAAAAAAAAAAAACATGGAGTTATAGTTATTCACAAAATAAAGTTATCATACTTGTGTTGATTACTTACGACTTACGTGACGTCACAACTACTATAGTAATAATAATAATTTCTACTATAATAATGATTCCGTGTCCGTGAGATAGATATTAGTAAGATTTCGCAATGTTATCGGGACCCGATAACCTATCCCCATAACGATAAAGTCTCGAATTTGCGTCTCTGCGCATGACAAAAATTATCGGAGTTTGGTTATGGTTATCGGGATCCCCATAATTCGAGTGGATTATGGGTTCTCTCTTCGTAAACGATAAAGAAAATTTTGACTCAAAATACCGCTTGATTTCAAAAAATACATAATTATATATAAACTAAACCTCCGTTCCCACTTTTTTACATACAGTAGAATTAATTTTTACATTTTAATTCTGATAAATTTAAGATTTTTTTTAGCAAGTATTATTTTTTCTCTTTTATCTGCATTTTTTGTTTTATCTGTGTTAACAGTATTTTATATTCTGTGTGATTATGTCAATTGAAGAAGCATTTTTTTTTCTGAATGAGATAGGTGAAATAAATGATGATGAATTGGACTTTGCCATAATGGATCATTTGGAAGATGCACAGTTAGGGCGGTTTTAAAAAATCAAAGTCAGAAAGTTTTATCTGCCACCCCCCACAAAGTGTGCAGTCTATCCAGATATTAAAATAAATTTAATAGCCGCTGGGCGCTCAAAGTTTGGAAAAATCGCGATTTTTGGCTGGTGAGCGAGACTTCGGAGCCGTAACTCCAGAATGTAACTCCAGTACTTTGTCTTTAAGTTTATCTCAAATGAAAGCTTACATTGTTTTGAATGTTTTATATTTTGGACACTTTTAAACTTCTTCTCTAAAAATAATTATGGTCAAAAACTTTTAGTCTTTAGAAACTTTTAGTCCGAGCGAGCAAAATGGCACTTTTTCCCTCAAAAACGAGAGTAGGTATCATTTTTATATAATGCAACCCATGGCTAATAATATGCCATTCTATTCTAACTGTTATTTAATGTTTTTGACCATAATTATTTTTAGAAAAGAAGTTTCTTTTTCTTTTAAGACTCTGGGGGCTGAGACTCCTAAGAGGTAGACATGTAAATAGACATTTGCACTTCTCAAGATAGCGAGGAACTTCCTGGACCTTCTGGTTGCAAAAATATGGGAAGCGCTTGGACATAATCCTGACAATTCCTAGGGTATATTGCAAAGCGTGGTTTAACGCCCCTAAGGCCCAGCTGGCACCTATGCAAGACTTCAAAATGTTGCAGAGTCTCTTAAGGTGTAATTCCGATCCTAGCGACCGGGACCATTTTGCTGCTTAAAGTCGCTCCTACCAGTCGCGCGACCCGGCCGCGTGCTTTGGTAAGTACTTCATTAAAATACACAGATAGCAGTAGTCGTCTGTCGGGCGTTGCGGTCGCTAGGATCGGAATTGCACCTTTTAGGCCGAGGCTACGATAGGAGCGTCAAGCGGTGAGCGGCAAGCGGCGAGCGGCAAAATGAGAATTTTATGTTTATATTTAAAACAATGGAAATGCTTAGTAGGTGGCTACGATAAAAAAATCGCTTGACGCTTGCAGCTACTAAGATGAAACCTACTAAGCATTTCCATTGTTTTAAATGTAAACATAAAATTCTCATTTTGCCGCTCGCCGCTTACCGCTCCTATCGTAGCCTCGGCCTTAGAGTACGAGACTATTGATGAAGAAATAGCAGACATAAGTTTGACCAAATTTTCAAACCACCTCTGCAATTTAAATGCAGAGACGATTGGCCAGGCCTTCTTTGACGCCACGATTCCTGACGAAGAAAAATCCAGAATGGCAGAGAAGATATCCGCAGGATCAGAGACAGAGAATTCAAGGATCATAAATCCTAAACTGCAAAAACGTCAGCTGAAGGAGGCTGACGCCCCCGTTAGAATATAATAATATCCTTTCTTAGTGCGCATCTAAGACCTAAAAGTGACCTACAAAATTTCAGCCTTCTAGGACATACCAGTGCTGAGAAATCGAGATGAATGAGTTATTGAGTGTTAACTTTGGCATTTATATAAGTATAGATTTAAAGCAAAACATAGTTACCTACAAAAGTCGAAAAGAGAATGAATTGAAAATTTAAATTTCAAAAAATATTTGGAATATTTGTTTTGTTTGGATGAAAAGCTTTCTTAGAATATCCGGTAGAGGCGCTTGAGTTTTCGTTATCGTGTATCGTGATGATGCGAAATGTAAAAAAATCTTCTTCCTACGAGACACGAAACCGATAAACTTACGTTATGGGGATTGATTATCGGGACCCGATAACGATAAATGCGAAATGTCTCTATTGATACGTAAATCACGGTGGTGAGAGGATTATATAATAATAATAATGTGGCCTTATTTATACTGCCCGATTAAGACTTATGAAAGGCCCATTATTCCAGTAGTAAGACCAAGACATACTATTATGTGGTAAAAATCCCAAATAGGAGGATAACTTGTCATGTCCCGGCTGGGTTTCGAACCCACGACATCTGGCTTTCTTAAAGAGTGCCGCCTTTACCACTGAGGTACAGGGACAGACATATGGACGCCCAGATCCAATGTCTAGGCTCCTTTCATGTCCATTGATAATTCTATTTGGTTTTAACGTCCTGACTTGAGGTAGACAGGACGGGAGTTTTACCCTCCATTCGCTGGGAATCGTACCAACTACAACTACTCAAACACACGCGGCGCTTTTACCGAACTTGAAACTCGAACCACCGACCTCCAGGTAACGCCACCTTATCGATCAAGCTACTGAGGTCGGTACAGATATTGTTGGTTACTTGGTTTAGGTTGCTTTCAACAACATGGTCATACCATGACGGTGGTTTATTCACCATGTATTGGACAAACAAACCAGCTATTCACATAAACCTCACCCAGCCTGAGTGGGGTCGGGAATAGCCAACAGAACGTGGATTGCAATGATTATCATGGGTGGGTTCGAAACTAGGACGATCACCAATCCATGTCCTTACCACGCTGGACGTTGCTTAACTTCAGTGATCGGGTGAGAACTGGTGTAGTCAACGTGCCATTTTTTGGAATTAGAATTCTAATTACTTTAATTATAAATTCTAATTACTTTAATTCTAAATTAGAATTACTTTAATTATAAATCTTTCTACTAACAATATCTTGTCACTAGGAATACTCTCACAACGTCTGGGGAGGAGTAATAGTCTTTCTTTGAAATGAAAGGAGAAAAAAGATGAGTTGTTTCACAGCCTTTTTTTATTTTGCAGCCATAAAACAACTGTAGACGCTTGTGGTCAATTTTTTAAATTGCCCATCCCATAGTATTCCACACCTCTGATGGGCGAGAAAAACTCAATACTAACTACCTTTTAAGAGAAAAACTGAATACTTCCTCTTGGGAGAAAAACTCAATACTTCCTTTTAGGAGAAAAACTCAATACTTCCTTTTAGGAGAAAAACTCAATACTTCCTTTTAAAAGAAAAACTCAATACTTCCTTTTAGGAGAAAAAACAGATTACCTAGCACCATTTAGGTGCTTGGTCAACACGACCGCAACGGAACAACTCTCAACTTTTTGTTAGTCCCTGTGGTTCGAGCCCGGCCTGACCTTTGCAACTTTTGTGTTATTTACCTTTTTTTTAATACAACATCAACACTTGCCAGCTTTTTAGGGCTAGACAAGCAATTACAGATGGGAACAAAAACATATCTACACTTATAAAAGAGAGTTTCACTCACTGACTGACTAACTCACTGATTCATCACTCTTTCTCCGAACTGCTAAGACCTAGGAAGCTGAAATTTGGTAGGTAGCTTTGTCTTATAGTCTAGATGTGCAATAAGACGGGATTTTTCGAAATTCCCAATACAACACCTGCCATTGGCGAAAAAGGATTTTTTGCTTTCACGGCCATGCCTCGGCCCGCAAAGCGGGCGACAGCCCGCTAGTATAGGTATACAATACATTCTGATAGCTTACCTGTGGGTCGCCTCATGACCTCATCCCTCGCCATGCTCTCGCACTCCGCATGGTACGCGGACGAGTCACACGTGAGCACTGACTCGTCCATCGTCACCGTCTCGCTCTCCTGCTCCTTCTCCCTCCGCCTCCTCTCCCCCCCACTCTCCCCCTCCCCCTCTTCCTCCTCCTCCCGCGCGCGCAGGTCCGACGCAGAGCCAATGGAATCGTCGGAATTCTCAGGCTCCGCCCCCCGGGGGGGCTGCTCGGCGGAGGAGTAGTTCCCGAGTCCGCCGCTAGGCGCGTGGTGCTTCGAGCGCCGTTTGCAAGTGGGTCGGATGCGGTCGCTCATTTTCTTTTTCGTCGCGCTCAGACCGCCGCCGCCACCGCCCCCCGGTTTCTTTTTCTTCCGCGTCGTCGAATCCTGATCTGAAAGCAAAGGAGAAATTAATTAATATAAAATAAATTAAATACATATACCTTGTTTCTACTGCCAAGGTAAAACTCCCTTTACTGTAGCAGTCAAATGAAGTTCGTTGTTTGTTGACAAAATGAAGGAGTTTGTAGACCATCTTGGCAACAAACTGATTGGAAAATCTGGAGATAGCAGGGCCAAAGATTATTTGTACCAAAGAATTTCGAAGGCTGTACAGAGGGGCAACGCTGTGTGGAAGGAACCATGCCCCCCGTTGATGCATTCAACGAAATATTCATTTTATAAAAACAAGTCTGATGTATTTCATATGGAATATAATGTCGGGGGGTTCTAACAAACCTCGTGGGTCAATGACGAGTGAGAAGTGGAAATAATGATAATAACGTGTCTATAAGATAAAAAAAACATAAGATTGTAGAAGTAATATTTAACAGTCCCACAACGGTATGGTTTAGTATTGATGAGGAGCCGCGGGTTTTAGTTAGGGTAGACAGGCTTGGATACTGGGCGGTCCATGTCTGAGTCCCACACTTTTCGGCATGAGCTTTCCCTTTCTGAGATAAACATACACACATACAGAAAGCGACGTTAGAGCCAAATTGAGAAAATAATTACCAAAATAGTTTTTTCCTGATCTTTTTTTTCTCTTCTTTTTCTACTTGTTTTAACGTCATTTTCAACCACGTCGTCATATCACGACGGAGGTTTTACCCTCTATTTATTTGCTGGAAACTCACAAACCTGCTACCCACATTAACTTCACTTTCACTCACATTGCCAGTTTCACTCACCTATATCTTGCCAGTATCACTAACCGTCTATCGCGGTAGCTCAGTGGTAAAGGCGGCACTCTGTAAATCCAGATATTCCAGAGGTCGTGGGTTCGAAACCCATCCGGGGCATGACAAGTTATCTTCCCATTTGGGATTTTTACCACATAATAATATGTCTTGGGCTTACTGCTGGAATAATGGGACTTAAATAGTCTTATTATTAAACATATTTGATCAAGTTTTATTTACAAGTAACATAGAATATATACAAACATAGAAATTAAAATTAACAAAACAAAACTTGATCAAGGGCGGTGCTAATGCCAACGGCATTCTCTTAATCGGGCAGTATAAATAAGGCGATATTATTATTATTATTATTATTATATCTTGCCAGTTTCACTCACCTATACCTAACCAGTTTCACCCACCTATACCTTGCCAGCTTCACCCACCTATATCATCGCCACTGTCATCCGACGAAATCTCGAACCGGTTTGTCTGCAGTTTCTCGTACTTGGACCTGTCCTCCAGGGGGGCCTTCACGAACGGAGGCGAGGAGGCGATCTCGTCCACCTCCACCTCCCCCTCTCCGCTCTCCGAGGGCGGGATGAGAGACTCTTCACCTCCATGGAGGGAGGACCTGCGGGGGTGGAAGTAGTTCCACTTGTCCGGGCCCGGGTGACTAGAGTGGAGGCTGGAGGTGATGATTCCTGGGGGCGGAGGGGGGTTTGTTAATGAGGTATCAAAGTAGATATATTTTTTTGTTGTCACCGACCTCAGTAGCTTGATCGATAAGGCGGCGGACTTGTAACCTGGAGGTCGGTGGTGGTCCCGGTTTCAGCGTAAATTTAGCAAAGCGAGTTTGAGTAGTTGTGATATCATGAAAGTGATTAACACAAATATGATAACTTTTTATTTTTTTGTTGTCAAAATGAGTTATTCATGTGATTTTTATTGTATTTTATTTTAATAATATTGTAATAAATGGGAATACATCCCGTCAGTTCTTGTTAAAAAAGAAAAAAAGAAAAAAAAGAGGTATTCTTCGTTGAAATGAAAGTAGAAATTTCAGTCCTGTGTCATTTATTTATCTTCGCTGTGCATTTCAATGTAGAGGCTCCGCCATTGATTACGGGCCATTTTGAAATGCCTACATTTTTGCAACAGAAGCTTAAACCGACCTCAGTAGCTTGATCGATAAGACGGCAGACTCGTAATCTGGAGGTCGGTGGTTCAAGTCCCGGTTTCAGCGTAGATTTAGTAAAGCAAGTTTGAGTAGTTGTGACATCACGAAAGTGATTAACACAAATATGATAACTTTTTACAATAAATGACATTTTGTTCTCTAGCATTCCACCAAAGAAAAATTCTTTTTGAAACTTCTGTTGTAAAAAATATGGGCATTTCAAAATGGTTCATGATGAATTCCACCTGTATAAGACGGGTATAAGCCTGTATAAGCCGCGGTATAGCCCAAAGCAAAAAGTTTCTCTAACGGACAGGATGCTTGCGAAAACATAATGATATATACAGGGCCACTCGAAAAAAGGAGTCACTCGAAATATCTAGAGAAACGATTTAAATTTTTTTAAAAAATATACATTTCTTAAAAAAGTTGACTTATTGACACCTCCCCTGTTAAAGCTAATGGTATCAAAAACATATGAAAAAGACATTAAAACTATTCAAAATTCTAAGAGACAAAGCTGAAGTTGATATAAAGCGCGGAAATATGATTAAGAACCAATATAATTACAAAACCGACCTCAGTAGCTTGATCGATAAGGCAGCGGACTAGTAACCTGGAGGTCGGTGGTTCAAGTCCCAAGTTCAACAAAGATTTAGTAAAGCGAGTTTGAGTAGGTGTGATATCACGAAAGAGATCAATACGAATATGATAACTTAATTAACTCAAAACTAATCTGATTAGAATTGGGCTAATTTCTAAGCATTTTGTGTGGGACTAACATTACTATACTATTTTTAAAATAATATTTAAAAAAAGAAACAATTCATAAGCAAATATAAACATGAATAGGTGAGAAAAAAAATCAATAGAAAAACCAACCTCACCAAAAAAAAAAAAAAAAACAATATAAAATAAACATTAAATTATAATGTTTCATGTTTATTTTATATATATAAAATAAACATTAAACTAATTAAACAACAGACAACTGAAAGCGAATTTAAAACCAAAAGCAGAGATGAGATATATTAAAACCATGTTGTTTGAGTGAGATAAATAGAACCTGTTTGTTTATGTATGAGAAAAAAAACAATACTTTCTATACCTTTTATGTTATAAAGATTAAAAAAGTTAGGTTAAAAAACGCACGATAAAAACAAACGATTCTTTTTTAAATTTAACGTTAACGTCGCTTTTAACTGCATGGTCATATTACGACGTAAAAATAAGTTTAAAAAAAAAAATAAGAAGAATATTTTCCATGAGTGTGTAGATATTGTTATGCCACGTTAAAAATATTAAAATTAAGAAATATATTTTTAAGCAAAATTTTGAAGTGGCTCAGAAATTTGACTGAAAATGTTGAATGGCAAAAAAGGCATTCTTAAAAGTTAAAAACGATGTTCATTTTTTAATACTTACAATCATACGTTAAAATATAACCCATCTCGAAAATTGCACAATATTTACAAAATCTATAAAGGTGATTCAAAATCAAGATAGATGCGAAAACCAAACAAAAAAAACAGAAAGCAAGTATTGTAAAGTCAAAACCAAAACAAAGAAATGATTGGCCATGGAGTGCTACTTACCATATGGTAAATGTAAAGAGACCAAGAGTTCTCAAGTTCCAAGGATGGAAAAAAGACACTTCAAACACATCAAATTTCAACATTAACAAGAGAGAAATTGGATTCACAATTTTATCATCTTCAACATCTTTAACCCCCAAAAATGTGCAAGGCAACACAAAAAAAATTCAATAGTGTGAGAGAAAAAAAAAATCGAATAAAATAAATTTGAAGCTCAAAACAAATAATAGATCACTTTTCCTCCGTAAAATCCGCCACTTTAGATAATTTTGAATCACCTTTATCTTCAAATGAATATTTTTGGGAATTTAACATCTTCGGAAGGTTACGGTTACAAAATACTTATTATGCCTTGTCAGAAGAAAGTGAAAACAAAATCAAGGGCAACCTGTTTCATAAAATAAGATAAAGATGTGGTGTTATTTTCATTTTCGGATGACTCATTAACCAGTATTCTTGAATTATAACTTGATAACAATTTTTGAGTATGTATTTTATATATTGTAGGTATACAAAAAAAATCAAACTATTATAATTACGTAACACGGGCAGTTCCCCGAACCTTTTTTGATCCAAATGCTTTTCTGAAAGATTCTAAGGACAAAATTAATAGACTAATTCTATATCACAAGTCATGGCTAAGCGTCGGTATTCCCTATCTTACACAGTACGCAATCCGTGATTTAGCGCCACAGAGGTATTACAAAAACGTCTATTAATTCCACCCTAAATCTTTCGACAGTATCTTTCAGAAAAACCTTTGGGAAGGATTGGAAATGGCCACCAACACCCGAGAACAAGAAATAATTTATGAACCACAAAAAATATTTAAAAAATTAAGAAAAATTGTCTTTAAAAAAATAAATAAAAAAATAGGGGAATGGTGAAAACACATTCAAGAAAAATTAATTTTATAATGTTTCTGTTTGTTTGAATTGAATAAAAACATTGGTAATATCACATGAATAATACTTGAATTTTTTCTAATATTGTAATTTAGTAACACACATAAGTAACATATAACAACACATTAATTGATAAACACACGTTTGATGATAAAATAGAATGAAAGTTTCTCCTTATAATAAAAATAATTAATTGTAAAATGAGCTTGATTTTTTTTTAAGTGACCATTTTTAATTTTGCAACCACAAAAGCAATACTGTTTTTAAAGTCAATCTATAATCTGTGGGATTACTCGTACTTTGTTTAATGGTCTTATTAATAGCTACCTACATTAACTAAAAGCTAAATTACAATAAGAAAAAGTTTTGCTTCGTTAAATTTAATGAACATTTAATATTGCACAGTAACACTAATATAAAAGTAATGTTTTATTATAAATTCCACTAAGTACACTTAAGTGCACAATGTACCCTTTAATTATTAATTTAGATAAGTAAATAAATAAATCATGTTTAATAAATCTTTGGTACCTAAATCTTTGGTAATAAAGTTAAATTATAAGAAAAATATTTGGTATTGCAGGTGAATAAGATAAAAAGGGGTAAAAATAATTATATGAAAAGTAATTATTATCGGATAAGGAAAGTAAAAAGAGTAAACTATATGAAACGAAAAAGAGTAAATAATATGAAAAACGTTTAGTATTGGAGGTAAACGAAGTAAAAAGGGAAAAATGAAACACACTTCAAGTATGGTTGAATATGAGAATAAAATTCATGGGAAAAAATTATGTCTTAATTATTTTGTTAAATTTCTTCAAGGAAGCTAAGAGGATACACTCCTGACCAGCCAGATTAGGTTGGTTGGCAACCTGGCAATGCCGTTGGCATTAGCCCGCCCTTGATCAAGTTTTGTTCTATTAATTTCATTTTCTATGTATTGTATATATTCTATGTAAATAAACTTGATCCAATATGTTTAATAATAACCTGAAATCATAACTTCTTAGCGGCCAGAATGGGGACATTTAACAAGGAGAAGAATAGGCAACCCTAACAAGCCAGGCTAGGCAAGGTTTTTTTTAATTTGGATTTAACGTCCAACTGCATGGTCATATCGCGACGAGGGTGTTACCCACCTTCGCAGGAAACTCACAAACCTGTGCTACCCACATTAACCTCACCCAGCCTGGATTGAGCCGGAATGCCAGCATCCCGAAGTCTTTACCTCGGTGGACTTTGCTTAACTTCGGTGATCTTACGAGAACCGGTGTATTCAAAGCGTCATGGATGCTGGTAGGCAAGGGTTTTAATGGTTTTTAAAGAAAAAAACCCAAGCTCTCACAATGGTTGATCCAGCTGTGGTCATGCTGGGTACAAGAACAACTTGGTTAGATTAAAAATGACCTAAACTTTTAAAAAATAGACATTTTGGACAGGACATGACCGTTCTGAGCCAGTCATTGGTAATCATGCAAAATTTTATAATATAAGATTTTATAATGACCTAAACTTAACTAACTTATCCTAACCAGTGGCGTAGGTAGAGCTACATTGGGGGGGGGGGTGGTTTGAGGACGAAAGAGACTGCGTATGTATAGTCCATCGTATTTATTTTGCAGGGGTCTCTCGAAAAATTCGGGGGGGGGGTGGGGGGTTTGTCCCCAAAACCACCCCCCTTCCTACGAAACTGATTCTAACCTAACAACCTCTTGGTTTCGGTGAGATGTGCGTATCAAAGATTTATAATATAATTATTATAATTTATTATATTATTGAAAGGGAAAAAGTAAGGAAATCTAGTATGTATTCAAATGTCCACGGGCCAATTTTCTAAGACTACTTTTCACATTGAATTTTCATTTATTTTGAAGAAGACATTACCTTTTAATGTGAAAAGTATTGACTTAGTTGTGGTTTTCCTAAATTTAATGATTTCCATAACATAAGATCACAACAATATTCAATATGTGTTCATTCACTCAAATATTTAGGTAGTAAATTATTTAATTATAATAAAATTAACTAACCTATTTTTCAATTATTAATTAGTTCAATAGGTATACATCAAATAGTGTTTTTTTTTACAGAATAAAGTAAAATTTCTATTTAACTTACATTAATTATAGCATTAAAGTAAGTTAAATAATAGGTAGACATAAGATGTTATAGTTGTAGCTATACATTTTTTTAAACGTCATAAAATGTAATATAAATTCTAAAACAAAATAGAATACAAAAACAACCATGTTTGTGAAATGAATCAAGGTTCATAATAATATATCGTCTTCTGTCACTTTGCCTTTTCACAAACCTACTTCGGGTATATGATTAATAAATGTGAGGGGTTGATATGTGTACTTGGGGTCGCCATTGTTCAACCTTTTCGTCATGGCTGAGGTTGAGAATTATATTCAAGTGAAAATATTTGGCTTAGTTAGGTTATTTATTTAAGACATATTTTCCTTTTTTTTAAGTCTGTACACACGCAGTAGTTTACTGCGTTTACGTGTACAGCTTGTTTCATTACATACAAACCTATATGTAACAAAACAAATTTATTTTTATCCTTGGTGGGTATGACCAATTGACCATAGATGTTGACATGTACCACTATAATCTAATAAAAGATGGATAGAAGAGACATATTTTTAAACATCGAACATTTTTTTTTTTTTTTTGAATTAGTAATCTCATCAGGTGATAAGAGTTCAGACTGATGGGAAAGTCCATGTGGAGTTGTATTCAAGACTTACCCACAACATCGCTGGGGGAACATTTCTTCTCTTTAGAAGACTGCCGCGAGAATCCTGAAAAGATTCAAAAAAATTAAAAATTAGAACATTATAAACATTATTGAAGAAAAGTTATCATATGTGTGTTAATCACCTACGTGATATCACAACTACTCAAATTCGCTTTACTAAATCTACGCTGAAACCGGGACTTGAACCACCTTTTTTTCCAGTCTAGTAGTCACCGTGACTGAGTTGGTAGCGAACTAGGCTTGCACGCAAGGTGACCTGGGTTCGAATCCCAGCGGAGTCGGAAGTTTTCGGCTCTACTTTGTACAAACTGTTAGCGTAATGGGACTCCCTGTCTCAAGGCGACAGTCTAAATAAAGTCTAAATAATAGCGAACATTAGTATTGTTCTTTTCAATTGTAATTTTTGTAAACAATGTTATGTTCTTAAAAAAATAATAATAAAATAAAGCACTACTATACTATGCTATACTTTGGATGTTCGGGGTCCACTTATACCTCGCGAGGAAAAACGAGTAGGTTGGGTGAGGCAATCAACAACTCACCGGGGGGGACAGAGAAGGGGGCGCCACTGAAGGGGTCAGGGGAGGGGAGGGCGGGATCAGCATCCAGGGGGAGGGGGGGCAGACTGCTCGAACTGGGGACCACGTCTGAAACCATACGAGAGAGAGATATAACTTAATTTAATTTATTTATTTGAGTGAATATACAGAGTAGCTAAATGTTGTCACAGTAATAATAATAATAAATAATAATATCGCCTTATTTATACTGCCCGATTAGAACTATTAAAGTCCCATTATTCCAGCAGTAAGCCCAAGACATAATATTATTATGTAGTAAAAATCCCAAATGGGAGGATAACTTGTCATGTCCTGGCTGGGTTTCGAACCCGTGACCTCTGAAATCTCTGAATTACCACTGAGCTACCGGGACAGTATTATTATTTTCTGACCTGGTAGCAAGGTTTTCAGTGAAACCCTTACAATTAACACTGCTACACAGACCGCTTCAGACATCGAGTGTTCTTCAAAATGCAATAGCGCCCAGATTCGAAATTTGAACGATGTGTTTCTCTCCTTCTGGTGCAGTTTAATAAGGCGATACGCAGAATTGCAATTGTAGAAGCACTCTAAATTCACGAAAGGGAAAAATCCAATTTTCGAATAAAGATTGAACTTATGATTAAATATCTCTCTGGTCTTTCAATATTTTTTCATGCAACCAACTGCATTTGAAGGGAAATATGCGTGACTATCCATTCATGAAGTCAAAACTCACCTACTGGCTATTATTTATTTAAAAACGAGCATCGATCCAAGTGACCTCTAGACTTGTGGGAAAAACAGGGATTTCGCCATAACTCTTTAACGAAACAAAATGACCCACTGCAACTTGAGCTTATATGATAGTCCACGGTGGGTTGAACATACCCTCAAAATATATGCATCTGTATACGGGACACCCTGTATACAACACAGATAATCACGAGTTATTAATACAATGTAAGAATAGAATAGAATTAAGAATCATTGCACGCCCGTTCCACTATCTATATCTTTTATTTTTCTTATATCTACTTACCCTCTACTCTGTCAATGTTTTTTTTTCTATTGTACCTACCTATATATTTATTTATTATATTGACGATTGACTATGTCCACTTGTGGACCATAAGGTGTATAAACACAAATAAAATAAATAATAATAAATAAATAACCCCAGGGTCCAGGGTATAGGCCTCCGTTGTGTTCGCGCACTAACCTCGCTGAATTTTGTCAAACTCGGCACCGAAAATGTGATCCTCGGAAAGTTGGCTGAACGGTGCCGCATCCTCGAACGGGTTCCAGTTGTTCACTTCGGTGCTGAGTTTCTGACTAGGCACGTCTCCCCAGTTGTTCACTTCGGTGCTGAGTTTCTGACTAGGCACGTCTCCGCTAACCGAGCGAGGGCCCATACTGCTGGCCGGAGCAGGTTGACTCTGGGGATCAAACCAATATTATTATTATTAAACATATTGGATAAAGTTTTATTTACATAGAATACGAGTATCGCCTTATCGTCTTTTTAAATTTATACTGCCCGATTAGGACTATTAAAGTCCCATTATTCCAGCAGTAAGCCCAAGACATATTATTATGTGGTAAAACAAGCATAGAATACGAGTATATACAATACAGACATAGAAATTGAGATTAATAAAACAAAACTTGATCAAGGGCGGTGCTAATGCCAACGGCATTCTCTTCCGCACCAACCTTGATAAAAAAAAGTAAGAGAGAGAAAAAAGAAGAAGACAATTTAAGTTACATAAATAATAGAAAAAGAAATGAAAAAAATATTAGAATTATGTTAGTTGCCAGTGTCGATGGCGCGTTGAATGCACTGGTTCTCGTAGGATCACCGAAGTTAGTCCAGCGAGGTATAGACTTCGTGATGCTGGCATTCCGGCCCAACCCAGGCTGGGTGATGTTAATGCGGGTAGCAGGTTTGTGAGTTTCCTGCGAATGTCGGGTAACAACCTCGTCGTGATGTGACAACGCAGTTGAAGGGCAACTACAAAGTTCAGAACACTCAACTTACCATATTAATATTGGGGTAACTCTCTGCTGTACCAGTAAACACTGCAGTGTCCACTACTACAAAGTTCAGAACACTCAACTTACCATATTAATATTGGGGTAACTATCTGCTGTACCAGTAAACACTGCAGTGTCCACTACTACAAGGTTCAGAACACTCAACTTACCATATTAATATTGGGGTAACTCTCTGCTGTACCAGTAAACACTGCAGTGTCCACTACTACAAGGTTCAGAACACTCAACTTACCATATTAATATTGGGGTAACTCTCTGCTGTACCGGTAAACACTGCAGTGTCCACTACTACAGGGGACTACAAGGTTCGGATCGCTTCACTGAAGTTTCATATGGAGCTAAAAACTGACTAGTTTCGTCTGCGAAAATTCTGAAATCAGAGAAAAACAGGAGGCTCTGTTGAACGTGGGTATTAGACGATTTGGCTTTAGATAAGATAAGATGGGATAGGGATAAGATATTGTTGTAGGAGTGACAGCAGATCAGTACTACTCTCCGCATTCTCTCCCAGTTGGAGAATCTAGAAATCTTCTAAGTAAAACCCTCAGTCCACAGATCAATATAAGATATTTTTACTTTACGAATAAAATGTTTTAACGGTACAAAATAAATCAAATTATTATTTATTTGTTCCACAATTACTCCCACAAGGATAATTGAAAAAATAATTGAAATTTGGTTGTTGTTGTTGTTGTAACCAGCAGCGGAGGGAGTGATGGTCTCCAACCAACTTAAATTGAAAAGATGGCTCAAGCCCATTAAACCTATTTATAATTATTTCGCCACTCGACTTTTTTTTTCTGCCAGGTCAGTCCTAATTATTGGTCAAGTCCATCTGTCAAAAAATAAATAAAAATTCCAGCAAACAAAAAAAAACAGTATGAAATTGTACTGCATTGAAGGTTGGGGAGATCTGGCGGCTTTTGGGCTGGCTGTCATCCCCAACAACTTGGTTGGTTATTGTTGTATTAACGTTTTGTTTAAATTAGTCAGGAAACATCTCTTTCATGATAAGAAGAATCCCAAAAACATGGAAGAAATGCTATGTGCGGTTCCCATGTTTTTGGTGTATATAAAAAAAGACTCACTTATTGAAGGCGGACGTGTCGGACACATTCCGCCTGTGATGATGCTGGGAGGAGCCAGGGGACGCGGGAGGCGTGGCCTGAGAGGGGGAGGGGGAGGGGGGAGACCCTGGGAGGAGGTGGACTCCTGGAGGCGGGGCAACGTGGACTCCCCTGAGGAGCTGGGCGGAGCCTCTTCTCGAAATGGATCCGGAAATGCTGGAGATAATATAATGATATTATGGAGATAATATAATATAAAAATCTTGTCGGAAGAAATGTAAGCGTCAAACTAACCCAAACCTTTATTACCGTCGTCTATGTTACTTTGAAGCCCATAGATTCACGTATTACCTTTATTTTACATGTATAATTATGAATGCCAGCCTCCGTGATGTAACGGTAGTGACTACTGCCCGTAGTCCATAGATCCTGAGTGCGATTCCCGGTCGGGGTAGAATTTTCTAACAGAAAATTCTGTTTCTTCCGAACATTAAACGCCCAACCCAGGCTGGGTGAGGTTAATGTATCGTTTTACGCTCCATTCGCTGGAATCGTAAAACTCCCATCCTGTGGTTAAGCACTCGCTTGCCATGCGGAAGGTCCCGGTTGATCCCCCGTGCCGACAAAAGTATTCTTAATTTGGTTACAATTGTTTGTAAGGGATACCTTCCGGTGCGCTCGTGTTGACCCAGCACCTAAATGGGAAGTATTGTGTCACTTCTCACCCATCAGAGGGGAGGCACACTACGGAATGGGCAGGCTACAACACAGACCACAATTGTCTACAGTAGCTCCTTTTTCATGGCTACGTTCGTTTTTTTAGGGAAAAATAGTTTTACACAAATTTATTTTCACTTATGAATTTCCAAAAATCTCGCAATTTTTTGTTAAGACCAACTATGAAGAAAAACAACCTCAATTATTGTAATAGAAAGTTGTGTGATGTTCACACCAGATTTATTTTTTCACTACATATAGCTTCCTTTGGTTCCTACTTTTTCTTTGGTTGTACCAAATCAATCTCCCATCTTTCTTTTGTCCTTCCTTTTTTTTTCTTTTTTCTTTTAGGCGCTTTAACTCTGCTGGAGCAGGTCGTTCGCGCTCTCCCTTCTTTTGGAGTGCAAAATAAGAAAGATAATAATTGAAGGTTTGGCCAGCGCCAGAGTCGAGAAAATAGTTCACTCTGATCGTGGTTTTGAGTTTTCAATATCGCCTTAATAATACTGCCCGGGTAGGATTTTATGAGTCGTATTGTTCCAGCAGTAAGCCTGACACATATTATTCTGTCGACTTCAGTAGCTTGATCGATAAAACTGTGAACTTGTGATTTGTAATCGGAGGTCGGTGGTTCAAGTACCAAGTTAAGCAAATATTGAGATTAACACGAAAAAAATATATAAATATTAATGAGGTCAAAATCCCGAATGGGAAGAAAACTTGCACCTCCCGACTCCCGGCTGGGTTTCGAACCCACGACCTCGGGATTACCAGGCTACCGGGACAGTCTGTCAATTTGTGGATGCGCTCTTTCTTAAGCTTTAGTCAATGGTCATGTACATACCTGAGGAAGAAAACAGCGCCTCGGCCGCTACCGAACTCTCGACCTCCAGATTGGAAGTCGAGTTGTGGGCGGAACTAACCGCGGGGGGAGGAGGGAAAGACACGTTGGGGTTGGAGGAGTGGGGAGGGGTGGGGAAAGACACAGCCGAGGGGGGGAAGGGAGAGGGAGGGGCGAAGGTAGTGGTAGCAGGTGGGGGAAAGTTGGTAGGGGCGGTTGAAGGGAAGTTGGTAGGGGCGGTTGGGGGAAAGTTGTTAGGGGCGGTTGAAGGGAAGTTGGTAGAGGTGGGCGCCGCAGGAAAGGCATTGGAAGAGGGTGGGGGAAAGTTGTTCGCCGCAGGAGGGGGAAAGGCATTGTTGGGCGGGGGAACGCAAAGTTCGCCCCGCCTTGGGCGTTGGGCGAATGGGACGACGGGGCGAGGGGGAGGTTCCGCTTGGCGAGGGAGGGCGAGGGAGAGCCCAGGGGCACCGGGAGGACGCCCACGGGCGCCGAGGGCTTGGGCCGCTGGCGGGGGTGACGCTGGTGACTTCTACCTGGGGGCAGAGGGGGGGAGCTTGGCGGGGGCGGCAGGGTGGGAGGGGGAGGGTTTGGAAGGGGTGGTGGTGCGGGGCTTGAGCAGGTCGCTTTCGAACGGGGGATGATGAGGGCGTCCAGAGAGGGGGTGGGGATTTCTGAAACAGAGACCAGGGGTTCGAGTTACATAATATATTATGATTGTACCTGGTTTATCTTAAAGTACACATTTTTCCATTTTACCAGTTGGAGTGGAATCCCGCTATCAAGACAGGGATGATACCCTCCTTTCGCAGGAAACTCACAAACCTGCTACCCACAATGGCCCCACCCAGCCTAGGTTGGGCCGGAATGCCAGCATCACGAAGTCTTCACCTCGCTGGACGTTGCTTAACTTCGGTGATCCTACTCGACGCTGACTCTGCTATACTTACATTGAGGTTCTGTACAGGATTCTCCTTGCCAGCAATGGTGAAGGTCACGTAGGAGACCTGGTAGATGTCAGGTCTCTTTTCCGGGTCCACTTCCAGCATGTACCCTGAGGGGGACAGACAGAGTTAACGGGTTAAAACTTGGCCCACCTAACCACCCTCACTGGCGCAGTCCGAAGAAACCATCAGAGACTAATAAATTAATAATAATAATGGTAAATCTAACCCACAAAAAAACTACCGTTAAAAAAAGGGCCAAGTTCCAGAACTCCTATCCAAAAAGGTTTCGCCAATGAATGCAGTGATATCTTGTTTACGGCCAAGTTATCTTGGTTCTAAATATTTCTTCTATTAAAACTCGCTTTCTGAGTTCCTCATTTTGTATCTTTTTAACTGCAAACTATCCTCTAACTTGGCCAGTTGAACCGAAGAATCGGTTGGTGAATCGGTTCGTGTAAAGATACACTGCCGTGCTTGCTGGAACTTGGCCTGGCGCACTGCCGTGCGCTCAGATAAGGCAAAGTTTTATAAGTAAGTAAAGCTTGTTCTTGTTTATTTTTCTTTTTTTTAAATCCGACATTAAAATGTGCGTTTAAGATTTTTGGAATTAAAAAAAAAATCCCGAAATTTTCAACTTTCTACATGAGAATAGAAAGCCACAAAACTTACGTATAAGCGCATGTATGTGGGCGGAATACTTGGACTCATCGGGTATGCTCAGCTGGGCGCTCTGGATGGCGAGCGTGCTCTCGCCGAACGGCAGCGAGAAGAAGCAGAGCTTGAACAGGAGACAGCCGAGCGCCCATATGTCGGACTTGGTAGTGATGGGCCGCCCGCAGTACAGGTCGATCATCTCGGGCGCCCGATACGAGAGGGTGGTGTACTTGTTGATTTCCTCCTCCACCGCGGCCACGCCCATGGAGGGGGGGTGCAGGATTTTGCCCGTGGCCGAGCCGAAATCGCAGAGAACGAAGTGGCCGGACTCGTTCTGTAGTATGTTTTCCACCTGGGAAGATAATAATAATATCGCTTTATTTATACTGCCTTATTTATACTTATTTATCACAAAAATCATTTTCGAGAGTGAAAAATGGAGTTTTAACTCAAACCCAATTCTCAATCATTAGAGCAGTTGGAACGAGACTACGCGGTACAAGAAGAAATTTTCAACATGTAACGGAAGATGGAGCTATAATTTGATCTATATTTGAAGAAAAAAAAAAAAAAAAAAAAAAATGATTAACTACCAACTTATGTCCCCAACCAGACTACCAATTTATGTCTTCTCCATGCTCGCCGTTGTTTAATATTAGTGCTCCAACGTGACGGACACTGATCAAATAAACATACACTTATACCTTGGGATTGTGAAAAAAAGGACTATTAAAGTCCCATTATTCCAGCAGTAAGCCCAAGACATATCATTATGTGGTAAAAATCCCAAATGGGAGCATAACTTGCCAAGTCCCGGCCGGGTTTTGAACCCACGACCTCTGGAATCTTTGGATTCACAGAGTGCCGCCTTTACCACTGAGCTACCGGGACAGACTAGAAAAAAAAGATAGATTTTTTCATGTTTTTTTTTTTCTTCAAAATTCTTTAAAAACAAAAAATTCAAGAAAAACATTTGCCCACCTTCATAGCTCAGTGGCTAAGAGCAATGTTTACTGACCGTCGTTATAGTCGAAGTATTTTTTTCATTTTTGCACAGAAGCTTAGGTCGCTATAAGCAAAGGCGTCGTTATACCGGAGGTCGTTACAGGCGAAGATTACTGTATTAAGATATCGCAGGTGACATTGTCTCAAGTCCCCAGTGCATTTTGTACTACAGAACAGAGATATCCCTAATCGGACTATTTCTCAGCCTGTTATGGCTTGAAATTGCAAGGCTTATCATTACAAGGCTTGAAATTGTAAGGCCTAAAATTATTTCAAGCCTACTTCCCACTTGAAAAATTGATAAGGAAATAAGTCAAGTGCTTGTTTGTACATTAAGGGAGAAGTTATCATAATTATTCCGTGTCCGTGAGATAGGCACAGATACGTACATATATCACGGTGGTGAGAGAATTATATCGACGCTGGCTCATTGAGATTGAATCTTTCAGTAATAAGTTTTTAAAGTTAAAATTATCATATTTGTGTTAATCAATTTCGTGATATCACAACTAATCAATCTCATTTGAATGACGATCAATGTCCCAAAAGCTTCTTAATCCAAAAAATATCAATCGCCATTCAACGAGGAAATGCTGTGAGCATTAGCATTATGGACACTATTCCTGATGGCTTGCGTTTCGAAGAGCTGTTTTATATTTAAATAAATAAATTATATTATCTTAGTATTAGAATAAAAATCTAGCTTTACTGCGCTGAAACCGGGACTTGAACCACCGACCTTCAGGTTACAAGTCTACCGCCTTATCGATCAAGCTACTGAGGTTGATTTTGAATCATTGAGAAAGTAATGAGTGGGTATGGTTAATCAGTATAGTTCTATCACTCTGTATGAGAAACCTGTGACTCATAGTCTTATTCAAACAAAATATTTGCACAATGATAGCATTAAATTTGATGAAACCATAGAGCCCCGTGTAAAGGACTCCTTTTCTCTGTGACTTTCCTTATGCTATAGAAAGCAAAGTAATGGAATAGTGTCACATCAGTTTATTTCTCATCTTTAATCAATACATTACAAATGGTTGATTGAAAAAAGACTGACAGGATTATTGCTAATGGGACTCTTCGAAAGTCGTTATGTCTTTTCGTCCAGGAACACCTGTTGTGTTTCTCGAACCCTGTATAGCGCCGTAACCACGCCGGACTACGGATCTGGATTACCAGACTAGCGCGTTAACCACTTGACTAGCAGAGCGCAGGTGTTCCCCCGTGTGTACGCACCTTGAGGTCCCGATGAATGATGGGGGTCTGACAGTGGTGCAGTCTGGATACTGCCTCGCATACGTCACACATGATCTGGAGAATCTCGGGCTCTGTGAAGCCGGACTGAAGTCTGAAACAACAAGACGAAGAAAATATTTTTATTTATTATTATTAAAAATAATATACATTCCGGCCCAACCCAGGCTGGGTGAGTCGAATGTGGGTAGCAGGTTTGTGAGTTTCCTGCGAATGGAGGGTAACACCAGTGCATTGGTAGTCAAGTTGTTAACGCTCTAGTCTGGTAATCCAGGTAGCGTAGGGATCCGTTGGTTCGAATCCCACCCAGTGCATGAATTTTTCCTCATTACTTTGAGTTTGTGACCACATAATAATAAGACTCTGAGGGTTAGGCGGTAGAAAATGCTTTGAGCATTAACCTCGGCTGGTGGTTACCTTCCACTGAAAAGTTTTATTATTATAATATGTACGTAGGGTTGTCAAAATTAAATATATGGCCATGCCTCCTTGCGCAACTGGTAAACAACCAATATGTATAGATTGTATAGGTAGATTCTATTATAAAAACAACATTATTGTTTTTACACCTGTTACACTGAGCCACACTCACTTAGTTATGCGTAATTTCCCGGAGGCAACATGTCGTCTATGGCTATACAATAGGGCTCATTGTAGCACGCTTAAAATAAAACATGCTCCAGGCAACATTTTTTTGCAGCATTTCACAGTCTTTTCCCTCAGTGAAATTTTCCTTTATTTTTTTTTTTAAGTTTACCGTCGCTTTTCAGTTGCTTGGTCAAATCACGACGGAGGTTTTAACCACTATTCGCTGAAAACTCATAAACCAGCAACTCAAATTAATCTCACCAGCCTCAGTGGGGTCCGGGAATAGCTAGCATCACGAGGATTCGAATTTGAATGGTCACCCATCGAAGTCCTCGCTGGACGTTGCTTAGGTGACAGAACGAGAATTGGGGTATTTACCATACCATCGGCGGCGACACTCAAATTAATGAGGAAAAATTGATTCACTGGGTGGGATTCGAACCAACGGATCCCTACGCTACTTGAATTACCACACTAGTGCGTTAACGACTTGACTACCAGTGCGTATTCTGTACCAAGTGTTCACTGTACATACATTATTCTATTATCGTATTATCTATAGTTTATTTAAAAGTAAATAAAATTATAAATTGTAGACTTCTAAAAACTCAGCTGAGGGAAGAACCGAAAGCATACTTGCTGCATTCCCCCTCTGCACTGCCAGGCTGAGATACTGTTTCAAGATTATTTCATACATTATCAAACACCTCGGTCGAGGTGTGAAGAACGCCAATATACAAAGAAAGAGACAGCCCGGCAGAGTGTAATTCTATTCTACGCAGCGTAATTGCAACCTCTCAAACTATTCTGAATAGGTTGTAGTCAGGTTCACCAGATACATAGATGAGAACTCGTCCATTCAGCGAAATGTCACAATATCTCCAGTGATAAGAGACTATCGCGCGACCTTGGGCTGATTAAGCAATGAAGGTATCTACGATAACGAGAAGGCATTGTGTCTTCTGAGACGTTCTCAACATTTTTCCTCCCTCCGGAGGGATTGAACTCAGAAACTCCTGCTTGTAGCCCTTAGTAGACGGCCACAACGAGGACCCCTGGGACTATTTTATTAATTTATTTACAGTTTATTAATAGGACAAATTATATACAACACAAATAATTACAAATTAAATACAAATTAATAGAAGAAAAAAATAAAGAATAAATAAATATTTACATAATATATGTCCTAACTGAAAGGCGGGGTTATTGCCTTTGGCAATCTCTTCCACCCAACCCTTGACCCTACGCCCTAGACCCTGGTACCTACAGCTTAATATGGATGTTTTAAACACCACACACAGGACACGGAAGGAGCCCAGATAATTGCTTCTGGGTGTCCACAGGGGTTAATACCCCGTCAATCCTTCCACCACCATGACAACACTCATGGACACGGAAAGTAAGTAAGGGACTCCGTTATAGATTATTTTACGTGGTACTGGCTCTACCCCAGGGTCCAAGGTATAACCTTATTTATTTACACTTTATTTTTTTACTTTCCTTATCCTATAATAAGGAAAGTATTGTATTCGTCGAAAATTTGACCTATCCAGTTTTTCACATTTCTGGACGAATTATAGCCTCAGGATACCAAAAAAGTTGTTTTCAGCCATTGGTCCGTGCGTCTGTCTGTCTGTCTGTCTGTGTGTAAACAGGATATCTCGAGAACGGTAAGAGCTAGAGACTTGAAATTTGGTATGCTAATTATAATTATACACCAGACGAACCACGAAACTTTTGGTTGCAATCGGCCGCAGACTGCGGCCGCAGGACCGCAAATATTGGCCGCAAGTGCCGCTTCTTTGAATTGGTTAAAGATACAAAAAAATATTAGAGAACAATTATGTCTTAGATTAAAAAAATAATAGGGGTCTCTTCTGATCATTTTTTTGATATCTTGAACTTTTTGGACCTCGGCCCCAATTTACCGGTATTTTGGGGGGGACCCGCTTTGATTAACTTTTTTATTATTTATCGTAGATGGGGGTTGTGACATATCAAATCCAATGATTTTGAGGTGCTGATTACGAATTTGATATTGATTTTTAGCTAAATGTTACCTTTGAGTCACCAGTGGCTTTTGGTCCTGTTCCAATTCCTTATAATTATGATAAGGAAAGTCGTGTGATGTTTACACCAGATTTTTTTTATATACAAAACAATCAACAGTAAATTATTAATAGAGATAAAAAAAAAAAACAAAAAAACACAATTCAAAATAAAATATAGAGAAAAAAAAATTATTTCAATTTACTATTGTCTTGTGATATGGGGCTAAGTTAATGCCTTAGGCATTAAATTCGCCGGTTGTGTTAACAAAAATACATTATCCTTGAACTTTTTTTAATCAGAATGACAACAATTTTGTGAGTCACTGCGCTCACTTTCCTACCTACTTACTCATCTCTCAATTCTCAATACAACTTGGTAGGAAAACCACAGCTAGGAATGAGATAAAATCTATCGACTTGGATCAAATCGATTGATATTAGTCATCCTGTTTTACCAAATGGCAAAAGTAATGTGTTGAATCGAAAGCTTTTGTACTTTAATTATTATTTTACCGTTATTTGATTGTACATATATATGTTTTTCTAATGAAGAGTTTCATAATAATAACAATAATAATTAATATGTATGTAAATAGAGTAGATGTAGATACTCATGTTTACATTTTGTCAGTTAATTACGAGCATAATTTCATCACTGATCAACATATCCTGGAAGAGGCCTGCGCTAACAATAGACTGGAAAACTTCAGATCATTGTAATTCCAATTCTTAATTGACTGGACATGCGTGTGCAACTGTGCATGCACGCTTCGTCATTGGCATGGACCATCACTTCCTAACGAGTGACCATGACCTACAATAATAATAATATCGCCTTATTTATACTGCCCGATTAGGACTATTAAGTCCCATAATACCAGCAGTAAGCCCAAGTCGTATTATTATGTGGTAAAAATCCCAAATGGGAGGAAAACTTGTCATGTCCCGGCTGGGTTTCGAACCCGCGACTTCTGGAACCTGTGGATTCACAGAATGCCGTCTTTACCACTCAGCTACCGGGACAGACTACAATATCCGCTCCTCCGCTAAAACGCGACTAGAAGGTGGCAAAATAATATCAATTAAGCCTTTTAGGCAAACTCAGACTGACATTAAATAGTTTTTAAAAAATCAAAATAGTCGTCGGGTTTTGGCAATTTGAAGTGCCTTATTGAAAATGTTGGCCATCACTAGAGAATCGCAACGCTAAGGTCTGTGACTTATAATATAAGTGCAGTCGGGCTTATAACACTATCTTAATATATAAATGTCAAAGTCACTCACTGACCACTGACCACTGACCACTGACTGATCATCGCTCTACAGCCCAAACCGTAAGTCCTAGGAAGCTGAAATTTGGTAGGTAGCTTTGTCTTATAGTCTAGATGTGCAATAAGACGGGATTTTTCGAAATTCCCACTACAACACCTGCCATTGGCGAAAAAGGATTTTTTGCTTTCACGGCCATGCCTCGGCCCGCAAAGCGGGCGACAGCCTGCTTGTAATAATATAAATAAGGCAAGCTGTTTTATTATTTTAAGGACGGGGATGTGAATAAATCGTGACTCTTATTAATTGATTTATTTTAATCAACGCATAATTTTAGTTCTTAAATTTCAATGCTTTACATACTTTACAAAAGTGTTTATCAAAATTTCATTGATAAACGCTCAGTGGTTAAGCACTCGCTTGCCATGTGGAAGGTCCCGGGTTCGATCGCCCGTGCTGACAAAAAATTGCATTCTTAATTTTGTTACAATTGTTTGTAAGGGAGACCACCGGTGCGCTCGTGTTGACCTAGCACCTAATTGGAAAGAATTGTGTCACTTCTCGCCCATCAGAGGGGAGGCATACTACGGGATGGGCAGGCTACAACACAGACCACAAGCGTCTACAGTAGCTCCTGTTTCATGGCTACGAAATAAAAACGGCTGTGAAACACTCATTCTTATTTATAATTAAAAAAAAAAAAACATATCAACAACACTAATCAGTTGATTAGCGCTAGTCAGAGATTTGTAACCAAGTTT